>MU700599.1:0-16431 GCA_026770625.1 Nicotiana glauca | reverse complement strand
CCCCCCCTCTTGTGTGGTATTGACACTTAGAACATCACTCAAGATTGATTTCAAGAAGTCAAGATTCTTTCCTTCTTAAACTAAGATATATTTTATTCCTTTTAGATTAAGGATTTCTCTTTTAGCGGGATTCTAGTTTTTATTCCTTGTAGAATAGAGATTTTTACTTTCCTTGTCTTTAGTTATTTTATTTCCTTATTAGAATCGGCATTGTAGTTATTAAAGAAGAGACTCTAAGCCTATGTAAATGGTTCTCTTGCCTTGTAGAAGGGAATTCTCATTTTTGAGGCTTGCCCTAGTTGTAAAATAGAGTGTTTTTCTCTATTTTATCTTCTTTATCCTTGTTTTTTGTTCCAAGCAAGGTGGTGATAGTCTTTATCTTGTTTTCAGTTGCGTGTGGTGTTTCTTTATCATGTTAACTGATTTCAAGTGGTGACTTTAGGAACTTTTTTAGTTATTGTTCTTTCAAGAACACATTTCTTGATCTGAATTCATTTTTTTGATATCATAGAATCATAACTTTCCTTGAACCGATACATCATCAATATTTATTTGTTTTGAAAGAGTAATGTTTACCTTGAAATGGTAATTACAATTAGATTTGATTTTGTGGTTCTAAAAATACGTGATCTATTTTTTCAAGAACACGTTTAGTTCTTTTTCTAAAAATATGTGACATTAGGAACTTGTTTAGTTCTTGTTCTTTCAAGAACACGTTTCTTGATCTAAATTCATTTTTTTGATATCATAGAATCATAACTTTCATTGAACCAGTACAACATCAATATTTTCTTGTTTTGAAAGAGTAATGTTTAAATTGAAAATGGTAATTATAATTAGATTTGATTTTGTGATTCTAAAAATACGTGATCTGTTTTTATGCTAGTTTTTAAGCAATAGATGCTAAGTGTGAGAATCGTAATTACAATTAGATTTGATTTTGTAGTTCACTCTAAGAGAATGCATGCTTCTTCTTCTATTCTCGAAGACTAATAATTTAATATTTCAGTTGCAGAGCATGACGAAGATCTGGAACGCCTTTTGGGCGAGGTTGGTTAGGCCAAACATGAGAGTGACGAGCTAAGAGCTCAGATAGATTCCCATATTGATGCCAAGGAGAATGCTTTGGCCAAGGTTTCTGCCTTCGAGGTACATCTCTAGAATGCCCGTGAAAATAGCTCAGTTAAGACCGGCAAGATTGCAAGGCTCGAGTCTGACCTTTTGGAGATGAAGGTCGAGGTCGTGGACGCCCGGGCTAAGGCCCACAAGAAAGTGGCCATTTATTTGAAAGATACTGCTGATGTTCGAGCAAAGTTGAGAGGTGCTTCCGATCGAGAGAGCAGAAGTAATGAATATGGTCGATATAAATCTCGGAGGGAAACCCTCAAAGAGATTCATGCTAGGGTCTTCGATCTCTCGGAAGAAATAGCATAGGCCAAGGCAGATGAATATGATGCCGATATCAAGGATAATGAGGAGCAGGCCGATGGTCCACAATCCCCAAGGGGGGCAGTAGACTAGGATTTTTCTTTATGATTCTTTGTACAGGGCTCTCAGAGAGCGTTTGCCGATATAGCTTTTGTTTTTTTTCACATATACGCATAAAAGGAAACCCTTCGATTTTATCTTCAGTGTATTTTCCTCTGCTTGTGTGTGTCTTTCTTTTATACATTGGTCAATGATTGGCCAGGTGAACTGGACTTCGTGTAATAACCCTCAGGTGTATAATTCGGCTCTAAGGCTCAAAAGGCTGGACTGTAGGCTTTTGCATATTTTTTCGCTACGACCGCTGATCTAAGCTTGCGACAAGGGATCTTATGCATTTAGGTCGGTACGACCTTTAGTTTAAGCTGGCGACGGTGGCTCTTACGTGTTAAGTCGGTACTACCTTTTAATTTAGATGGCTGATAGTGGCTCTAACATATTTGGCCTTAGGCAGTTTTTAGTTAACTGTTTCGGGCTAAGTCTCCGAGTCGGATTTTGACTCGAGCTCGTTGACCCTCAAGTTTTTGAATTTCAAGTCGGCCCTTAGGTTCTTACACATTGGGTCAGTATGACCTCTAATATGGGATGACGACACTGGCTCTTATGTATTAGGTCGGTACGACCTTTAATGTAGGCTTTATTTTCCCTCATTAAAGACTTTTGAAGTTTTTGTGTTCGCCTGACTCTTCGACGGATCGATAAGAGCCTCGATTGTGAGTCGTTATGTAGCGATAAATGAGGACCTCGGGAGCTTTCGTTCGACGGTTGAATTGTTTCGAAGCCTATTATTTGGAGTTGATATGATCGCAGCTCTTTTGCTTGTGCCGAGGGTAGCCTGATTAACCGGATCTTTTTAATGTTTTTTCGAAGTTATTGAAGCCTTGTGATTTTATAGCGACGGTCGGGTGTCCCCGAGTCGCGTTAGTTTAGCTAGTACAAACTTGTGACCGTAGTCATTGTGTTTGGCTGGAGCTTTTTAGACCCTGAGTGAAGTAGTTTCGGTGTCTATATCGAGGGTATGCCTTTTTAAGGGTCTTATAAGTTTGGATATATAGACTCAACTTTGAGATCGAGATTATGCCTTTTGTAAGGTCTTATAGATGAGTTACTTTGTACAAGTATTGTCCATGCCTAGCTTGAGGTCTTAAAGATGCGTTACTTGGTACAAGTATGGTTCATTCCTTGCTCGAGGTCTTACAGTTTTGGTGTTGCCTTATAGAGGTCTTATATTGTTAATAATTCCTCGTGGAGGTCAACGGAGGGCTTTAAGACTTGAGGCTGCCCACTTGGGGTCTTACGGATTTGAGTTTTTGATAGCTTCACGGGATGATAGTCGACGACAGCCCCCAAGACGTCGAAAGTTTTTTTGGCTCTGGAGCATTCTTTTCAAACTTGGTGTTGCCTCATTGAGGTCTTATGTGTTCAAAGATTCTGACCTTGAGGTCATGCGGCCTTGAGTTTTTGGCGTCAGTCCTCGAGTGTTCGGGGAATTTCTGGCTCTGAAGCCGTTTCATTTAAAAGTATTATACTTATTTGAAGCGTAAAGATTTTGATGGAGGAAGAAATATTCTTTGATTACTTGGAACAAGTATACATGTTTTTGCTGTCAAGGGCTTAATTATTCTATGCGGACACGGTCCATTCGATCGTTTGGCCCGATACATCATTTTCCTACCGAGACCCTTTTTGGCTCGTCTTGGATTCTTCGAGAAGGTGATCTTCCAGGGGGATGCCCCCCAGTGTTCGAGGTTGATTCAAGAGAAGCCTTGAATAGTTGTGAAATTTTCCTTCGGTAGTATATATGTGTTGCCTCGTTAGAAATCTTGCCGGTAAAACCCTTCTTGGAATAAAAATCGATTGAAGGAAAAGAGTGAAACCTATGCTTTGAAACCTTAAGGTCTTCGAGCCAGACATCGCTTCAACTATTCTGATCAGACATCTGCACAAAGGTTAGTGTAATATATAAATAAAAAGGGAGATGGTTATACCTTAGTGATGATGACACTTCTAGCCTCGATACGCCTTTAGTGTTTGCTCTTATGATGTGGCACGGTCCTTTGCTTGTTTTATTTTGGTGTAGCCGAGAATATGTCTCGTGATTTCTACCTCATTGTTTGCTTATCCTTTGGCTCCTCGGATGGTAGAGGCATCGATGTTGGTTCCACATCGTGCACCGCAAACATCTCCCTCGCCGAATGTTATTCCCCATATACGATTTTTATTCTGTCCTTCATCGAGAACTTCATCATTTGGTGAAGGTTTGATGGTACTTCTCTCATGCAGTGTATCCATGGTTTTCCAAGCAAGGCATTGTACCTCATATCTCCATTGATGACGTGGAATTTGGCATTTTGTGTTGTTCCGGCCACGTTGATCGGGAGGGTGATTTCCCCTTTGGTTGTCTTGCTCTCCATATTGAATCCGTTGAGGACTCGAGAGGCGGGCACGATATGGTCGAGTAGTCCGAGATGCTCAATGATCCTTGGCCTGATAATGTTGGCCGAGCTACTTAGATCTACAAGTACACATTTAATTTGGAATGTATTCACAATAAAAAAAATTACTAGTGCGTCGTTATGAGGTTGAGATAGAGTCTCGATGTCCTCATCGCTGAATGTGAGGGCATCCTTAGGTATATAACCTGGAGTTTGTTTTTCCCTAGTGATGGATATTTTTGTTCTTCTGATAGTGGGTTCCTATGGGATATCGACTCCCCAAACAATCATATGGATGACGTGTTGTGGTTAATTTGTTTCTTTTTTCCTATTCACCTCTCTTTTTCGGAACTGATATTTGGCTCAGTCACTAAGGAACTCTCGGAGATGCCCTTTGCTTAGTAATCGAGCTACTTTTTCTCAGAGATGTCTGCAATCTTTGGTCATGTGACCGTGTGTGCCGTGAAATTCGTACACCATGTTAGGGTTCCTTTATGACGGATCTTATTGTATGGGCCTTGGCCACCTGATGTCCCTGATTTTTCTTATGGCTGACACAATGTCTGAAACATTGACCTTGAAGTTATACTCGAATAATCGAGGTGCATCTGTCGACCCTGTGTATCTATCGAATCCGGCTCTATTTACGAGTCCCCAAGGATTTTGACCTCGATCTACCCTTCGGTCTTTCCGAGGTATGTTTTGCCTTAGGGCATTTGTTTGATCTTCAGTGTACGGTTGGTACCTTTCCTTGTTTGGCTTTAGATCCTTTTCTAGGAGTCTGCTTGGATATCCTGAGCCCGAAGGGGCTTCCAGTTGGTCATCCTTGACCCTAATATTTAACTGCTATCGGTTGTGGATATCTGACCAAGTCACGGCGGGGTATTTTGCCAAATTCTGCTCTATCTCCTTCGAAGCCACCGAGCTTCGTTTGTTCAAGCCTTGGGTGAAGGCCGGTACTACCCAGTCATCGGAGACTGGTGGTAATTCCATTTGCTCAATTTGAAAGCGAGATAAGAAATTTTGCAACATCTCATTTTCTCTTTATTTGATTTTGAAGACGTCGTATTTCCTTGTATCCACCTTGATGGTACTGGAATTTGCCTTTATGAAAGAATTTGCTACATGGCAAATGAGTCTATTAAATTCGGAGCTAGGTTGTGATACCACATCATGACCCCTTTCGAGAGTGTTTCTCCAAACTTTTTAGCAGGATAGATTCGATATCGTCGTCTTTTAGGTCGTTTCCCTTCACCGCACAAATGTAAGCAGTGACATGCTCGTTGGTATCTGAGGTTCCATTGTACTTCAGAAGGTCGGGCATTCTGAATTTCTTCGGGATGGGCTTTGTAGCGGTATTTGACGGGAATGGATTTTGTAAGAATTTCTTTGAATCAACACCCTTCAGGATCGGGGGTGCGCCCAGGATCTAATCGACCCTCGAATTTTAGGTATATACCTTTTGGTCATTGGTCTTTATCACGTTTTGCCCGATTCAATCCTATTTGTGAGGTCCTCACGCATCTTCATAATAGCAGGGTCGGTTGCTGACCCATTGTTACTCGATCTTTCCAGTACCTGTTCGGCTCGAGGAGCCATTTTCGGTGATGTTCTACTTGGAGTTTTTTATGGCTTTGCAGTTAAGCGATCGCCAGTTATTATGCCTGTAACATTTCAAAAATAACGTGAAAGCTAACCTCCATTTCCTCCCGAGCTAGGAATTTCTAAGATTTTTGTGGGTCTCTTTGGCATACGCTCCTGTTATTGTAGGAGCTTATATCGACGTGTTGAGCACTACGTGAGACCACATCGCGGGATTGGCTCGAGTGTGTCTTCAGGGTTTTGCGGTGGTACACCAATACCTGGAACAACTACACCATTCTTTCCATGGTCTTCAAGACCGTTGTTTTCATATGCATTCACTGAGTTAGAGATTTTTACCCGAAATCAAAGATTCTTGGACAAGAAAAAGTGTGAAAGATAACTTGCATTATGTAGTAAACCAGCAAGAAAACAATCACTATTATTGTTAACCCCACGGTGGGCGCCAAAACTATTTACCTTGAAAAAGGTAATTACAATTAGATTTGATTTTGTGGTTCTAAAAATACGTGATCTATTTTTATTCTAGTTTTTAAACAATATATGCTAAGTGTGAGACTAGATAATGAAATAGGGAATCGAAAGTAGTATATTTAAGCAAATCGAGTGGCTGAGAATTGGGGCCTCGAGCCAGGTTATACAGGGCCTCAAAGTCGAGCCCCGTATGAAGCTTTGGACAACCGATGAAGGCTAACAATGTTGAGAGCTTTGATAAAGGCTCCTTATGACAAATAATGAGTAATAAATGAAGAACAATTAATAGAACAAAGTAAATGTAAGCAAATAAATATGAGTAATAAAACAAAGAGAGAATGTTCTTGTATTGAATGTTGTATATTCTATGTCATGCCCTTTATAAAGTGACAAGGGTCCCCTTTATATATGAGGGGGAATCCCAACATAGTACAAATACATTTACCACAAAGATATTTACCTGGTACAACCATTTAATGCCACGGTATGAGCTCGTACTAGCCTAATAGACTTGGTCAGCCTACATCATGTGCCTTGGGAACATCATGAATATCGATTTTGCACTACCACGAGGTCAGACATCGAAGTGCCATAATGACTATAAAATTGGGCCATCGATTTTTTACCGTTAATAACCCCCCGGGGTTGAACCTCGACCATTGTCTCGAGGATTCGAAGACGTGCCAACGAAGTGCCACAACGACTATAAAAGCAGACCCTCTAATTTTTACCATACACAAGTAAATAATCTTTATTATAGTTCAGATTGTCATCTTTCACCTCATTTTTGAATCATCATATTTTGTGTACTAAAACTTGAGATACATTATTTCTTACAATCGGCCCACAAACTACGTTTTCGTTTCAATATCTTGATCCTGGTCAGATAGTTCTTTGTGAACTCCAAGAATCACATCAGAAATTCTCCTAGTATTAGACTCCTCTGAGTTGATTCAGTCTATATAAGTTTTCTATAACTTATGGAAACCATCAGCTATCTTGTTTTGATGGGCTTAATCCTGAGGCCTTACCTATTCTTGTCACCTTCTCACTCCCCTTTTTATTCCTCACTCCTATCTACCTAAAACCTTGTCGCTCTACCATAATTTAGCTTATTGTAATGACACGATTGGTTGTGTTAATTTCTAGATCCTCGTTCCCCTAATTAAGACTCCCAATATATGCTATTACTATTTTATGACTTGCACGGATGGTTAATTCGAGTTTGGAACGGTTCGAGTTGAGATCGAAACACTTAGTTCCTTAATGGCTTAAAATGGTTAAGTTTGACTTGAGTCAATATTTTGAGTAAACGGCCTCAAAACTAGGATTTTATGGTCCCAATAAGTTTGTATGACGATTTTTGTTTTGGGCATGTGTTCCGATCAGTTTTCGGATGACCAGGAGCGTTTCAACGCTTAATATTTAAATTTGGCACATTGAAGGTTGTCAAGATCTTTAAGTTTGGTTTGGAGTAGTTTTCTATGTTATCGAGGTCCTTTTGGGATTCCGAGCCTGTGAATAGCTCTGAATGGTGATTTAAGACTTGCACGCAAAATTTGGTGTTATTTTGGGTAGTCTAAGTATGATTCAGCGTGTTCGTAGCAAGTTGGAAGAACTTGAAGTTCATAAGTTGATATGATTTGGGCAAGGTAGTCGCGGATTCCTTAAGCATAAAGGCTAAGAGTATAGTAAGTTTCACATTCATTTTTAGGGGAGGAGAGGCCATTGGCTTTGCACATTCACTCCTTGGGTAACAGACTTGTGAGGTTAGATATTTTAGAGCCCAACCGAGTTCTTACATGCGTCTTCACTCAGTCTTCATTATTCAAGTAGAGCTCGTCAGTTTGACGATTCACACTTGTTGATTCTTAGGGAGACGGTACTACATGGTGGTAACAAGGAGGTTACTATCTATGAGGATAGTGTTCTGCGACTCCAGGGTCGTCTATCAGTTTCTAATGTTGATGGATTGAGGGAGAAGATTCTACAGGAGACCACAATTCTCAGTATTTTATTCATCTAAGTGCTATGAAGATGTATTGCGACCTGAGGCAGCATTATTGGTGGCAGCAGATGAAAAAGGACATAGTTGAGTATGTAGCAAGGTGCCTAAATTGCCAGGAGGTTAAGTATGAGCACTAGAGGCTAGGTGGCCTACTCCAGCAGATGGTTATACCTTAGTGGAAATGCGAGTGCATCACTATGAAGTTCGTAGTTGGGTTGCCACGGACCTTGAGGAAGTTTGATGTAATTTGGGTCATTATCGATAGGTAGACCCAGTCGGCACACTTTATTCCAGTTGTGACTACGTATTCTTCAAAGAGATTGGCCTATATTTACATTCAAGAGATTTTTCGGTTGCATGGTGTACATGTTTCCATCATTTCAGATAGAGGCCCTCAATTCACTTTGCACTTATGGAGAGTAGTTCAGAGCGAGTTGGATACCCAGGTAGAGTTCAACTCAGCCTTTCATTCGCAGAATGACATGTAATCGTAGCGGACGGTTCATATCTTGGAGGATCGATTCTTGTCTTCGCCGGAGTTTGCTTATAACAATAGTTATCAGTCCAGCATTGAGATGGCTCCATTTGAGGATTTGTATGATCGGCGATGTCGTTCACCCATCGCATGGTTTGAGCCCAGCGATCCTAGGTTATATGGCACTGATTTAGTGAAGGAAGGACTGGAGTAGGTGAAGTTGATTCAGGAGTGACTTCGCACAGCACAGCCCCAACATAAGAGTTATGGGGATCAAAAGGTGCATGACTTATCATTTACGGCGGGAGAGAAGGTTTTCTTAAAAGTCTCGCCGATGAAGGGAATCATCAGGTTGGGGAAGAAGGGCAAGTTGAGCCTAAGGTTTATAGGTCTATTTGAGGTGTTGAGGCGAGTTGGGACGGGGGGTTGCTTATGAGCTTGCTTTGCATCCTAATCTATCGGGAGTTCATCCATTTTTCCATATATCTATGCTCCAGAAGTATCATTCTGATAGGTCACATGTGTTAGACTAAAACATAGTTCAGCAAGATAAGAGTCTGGGTTATGAGGAGGAGCCAGTGGCCATTGTTGACAGGAAGGTTCGCCAATTGAGGTCTAAGAAGATTTATGCGATAAATGTTCAGTGGAGGGTTTGACCAGTCGATGAGGTGAAATGGGAGACCGAGGAGGACATGCGGAGCAGATACCCATACCTATTCAGCACTCTAGGTATGATTCTGGACCCGTTCGAGGATGAACATTTATTTAAGAGGTGGAGAATGTAATGACCCAACTTGTCTTTTTGCTTTCTAGATTCTTGTTTCCCTAATTAAGACTCCCCATATAAGTTTTTACTATTTTATGACTTGCGGGGATGGTTAGTTCGGGTTTGGAAGGGTTCAAGTTGAGGTTGAAACACTTAGTTTCTTAATAATGGCTTAAAATTGTTAAGTTTGACTTGAGTCAACGTTTTCAGTAACCGACCTCGAAACTAGGATTTGATGGTCCTAATAGGTTATTTTGACGATTTTGAATTTAGGTGTGTGATAGGTTACAAGTACTTTGGTCATAAATACTTTACTTTGTGTTTTGATAATCTAACAAACTTACTATCCAGAACCAGATAAGGAATCTGTTACACATTTACAAGACCTTAAGATCACAAGGTTCCAAATTGGGATTAAGCGTGGAATATGATTCAACTCTTCAGAGTGGAAGGAACAGCTGCGAGAATAGGTCCATACCATTCCAGAGGATACTATACGAAATCAACTTTCCAACTTTAAAGTCGCTGCCTGCACACGCTACAATGCATGAACAGTGCCACAGTTAACTTTCCATGGAAGACTTTTTACCTACCTTTCTTACATCATTGTAAGTGATATAACATATGTATATATGCATTCAAGGGAGTAAAACACAACAATTGAACACTTACAGATTTTACTCAAGCTCGCTCATGTGACCATTCAGCAAGCAAGTTTCAAGTGCTTCAAGAAAAAAGAATAAAGGAACTATGGACCAGTTCCCACATCAAGTTATTGTATGTCCTTAGTTGAGTAGTGACTTTGTAATAGTTCTTCAAATTGTAATTCCTATCTAGCTTGTGTAGAAGCATTCGATAGGAACCCCTGGTAAACCTTAAACCAGTGTGTTTGAGTCTTGGCTAGAATTTGTCATGTTGTAAAGTCTTTGTAATAGAGTTATTACAAAGTAGCTTATACTATAGTATTACAAGTTAGTGAAGGATTAAAATTTTTATTCCTAGGTTTCATATATTGTAATATAAAAGTTGCTCAATAGTGAAGTTGAAATAAGGTTGTGGTTTTTAATCCCGTTGAGCTAGGAATTTTCCATGTAAAATTCCTCTTGGCATTTAATTTCTGCTTTGTGTGTGTACTATTTGATCTAATAGAGAACCTAGTTCTCTATAGAATTTGGTAGACCTTTATATTCTATCAATTGGTATCATAGCAGGTTCTTTCTATCAGTTTAACACCTAGAAAAGATCTGCATGGTTGCTCCTCCAAACTTCAAAGAAGGCTAGTCTACCAACAGAACTCCAAGGTTCAACGGTCAATACTATAGGTGGTGGAAAATTAGGATGCATGACTTCATCATGGCCTAAGACTCTGAGTTATGGGATGTCATATGTGACGGACCCTTTGTCCTTACAAAGAACCTTGGCGACCCAGTTGTAGCATGTCCGAAGGCGAGGAAGGAATTCAATGACGCTAATAGAAAGGCTATAGAAAATAATTTTCGTGCAAAGAAAATTCTTGTGTGTGGCATTGGCCCTGATGAATATAACAGAATATCAATTTGTCAATCAGTAAAAGAGATCTAGGAGGCTCTTCAAACAGCTCATGAGGGAACAACGAATCAATTTAAGATTAATATTCTCACATCTAAATATGAGCTCTTCAGAATGAAAGATGATGAATCCATCCAAGATATGTATACTTTATTCACCTCCATCATCAATGAGCTTCACTCTCTTGGTGAAAGTATTCCAAGGAACAAGCTTGTCAGAAAAATCCTTAGTGTGCTGCCCAAATCTTCAGAAAGCAAAGTTAACGCCACTACAAAGGCTAAGGACTTGCAGACACTAACCGTGGATGAACTTGTAGGAAACTTGAAAACTTATGAAATGAAGAAGAAGAAGAAGAAGAAGAAGAAGAAGAAGAAGAAGAAGAAGAAGAAGAAGAAGAAGAAGAAGGAGGAAAATGAAAGAAGAGAGCCCAAGAGGGAAAAAATCTGGTCATCAATACAGACAACAATGACTAAGTGGTGAAGATGGGGACATGGCCTACTTGACAAAAATATTTCAGAAGATGGTTCGCATGAATGGAGGCATTCCAAAAAGGGGAAATTCTAGCAAGCCATGAAATTATGACCTCTGTCATAAATGTGGCAAGCCAGGACACTTTAACAAGAATTTACCCCTCCTAAAGCAAGATCAATATAGTAACAACTTTGACAAAGCATCCAAGAGGAACTAGGTTCCTGACAAATGCTTCAAGAGGAAGAATGATGACGACAATGTTGTAAAGCAAACTCTTGCTGCACGGGGAGACTCCTCCAGTGAATCTGAATAAGAAAACAACCATAGTGGTAGTTCAATGATAGTAGTGGAAAAAGAAACAACTGAGTATGATTCAATCTTTTCTTTAATGGCTCAATCTGATGACAATGAAAATGACCAAAAAAATGAGTTAAACTTTCTGGATGTTTAGAGAAATCTGAAATCTTACTCTCCTAAAATGCTCATGTCATTAGAAAATTTGCTAATTGATGCATACCATAGTATTATCAATGATAAAGATGCATTAACTATGGAATTAGGGGAAGCTGAACAAACAAGAGATGACATAGTACTCGTTGTAGTGGATCTGAAAGAAATAATAGAGAACCTGAAAAAGCAAAAGAATGCCTTAGAAAAGAAAATTGCTAGTATAGAACATGAAAGAGATGGTCTAATGGTTGTTGGTGGACTTAAAATAAACCATTGAGTGTGCAAGTAAAGAAAAGAAAAATTTGATTGAGAGAGTTGCTATCATTGACCAAGAAAGAGATGACCTAGTAGTTGTGGTAGTATAAATAGATCTGGAAACTCTTAAAAGGGAAAGGAAGTTGAAAGTGAAGCACACATTAAGCTTGAAAATGATATAAATTTGGTAAAGACTAGTCTGTGTGCTAAACTTGAGAAAAACGAATAGCTTTAGGAAGAACTAGGGAAAGTAAAGAGTGATATTGAAAAATAGCTTAAGTGGACCTGGTCCTCTGATGCTATCATTTCCATGTACACCAACTCTGGGGTAAACATGTAGGGGATTGGGTTTCAAATGGAAAAGATTCCCTACAACCCTCATAGCAAGTATGTTGTTGTACCTGACAATTAGCTATGTACCCATTGTGGTAACAATGGGCACCTCAAGGAACACTGCATGGCCAGGGTTCAGTCTAATCAGAAAAATAAAGTATTTTCTAGGAGAGCAACTACTACAAGAGGACCTGGTCCATCAAATAGGAAACCATTAAATAGGAAACGCATGTTTCCTGCTTGGACTAAGAGAGCACTCATTCATCCCTTTTATCTTAACAAGGGACCTAAACTCGTTTGGGTTCTTGATTTCCGTGTGCAAGGAGCTGTGATGAGGAGCAGCCAATAATGACATATGAACAGCGGAAGCTCAATGGACAAGAATGGAAATACAACTAATTTTCCTTCATTAAAAGCCCTGCAATGAGAGAGTGTACCCATTTGAAAATGGCTAAAAAGGGGTACTTTCTAGGAGTTGGAAGATTTGTGCCAAAGGAAATAAGGTGTAATTCTTATCCATGATATGCACAATCTCAAATCATGTGAATGGTGAGGTCATGTTGTAGCCAAAATACATAAGAGTACTTATATTGTTGTGATTGAGCTTCTGCAGAGTAGAGATATATGTTGGTTAAAAGCTTTTGAAGAAAATGTTGAACCGTGGGATAGAATACTAGAGCATTGCAAGTTGTCTATCATTAAGCAAACTGGATTTGAAGGACCAGGTTCATGGTCTGATCAAGTTGAGTAACAAGTAACATGACGTGTTCAATTCTTGTGCAAACGGAAAACATGGCATATCTTCATTCAAGCCCAAAAGGGACAAACAACACTTTAGAACCAAGGATGAGATCTTTCAATTAATTGTAGCTTTTGTCAAGAACATCCACGTATAGATAGAAACAAACGTGCTTGCATCAGATCAAATTATAGAACATGTTTGGATAATGCCATAAGTTGATGAATGTTGTATTCAAAGAAGAATTACTCAACCACTTAGTTCCAAGAACACCACAGCAGATAAAGTTGATGAAAAGAAGAAAAGCAATCTTGAAGATTGGACACGATCAATATTATTTGATAGAGGGATTGCAAACATCTTGACCAAAGCTGCTGACTCAATTGAGCATATCTGGCTACAATTGTTATGTTCTCAACAATGGAAAGGGTCAGGTTTGAAAATATGATGGTAGAAGAGATAGAGAAATCTTCCTGATGTACTCATCTCAAAAGAGAACAGAAATACTGATCAAAGGTAGAGAACGCCCATTGATTCCAGCAAGGAACAGGGTCCGGCGTCTATAACAACAGAAGCTGAAAAACGAGTTGTTGGAAAGAGGGTTTTGTCGTAGAAGCATCACAGGTCATCAGCACTTCCATTGCCACAGCTACACAACCAGACAAGGATGAACCTAGTTCTCCGCTAAATCAAACCATGCATAGAAACATCACTGAATCACTCATGTATCTCACTGCAAGTAGACTAGACATCATGCCCAGAGTTGGGTTCTATGAAGGTTTCAATTAAATCCAAAAGATTCTCATCTGAAGGCTGGTGTAAGAATTTTGATATATCTTAGAGAAACACAGGACCTGGTTTTCTACTATCCTTCATATAATGGATAAGCAAAGCTTGCCTAAAATGGGACATTCCCTGGGTTCTTGTCGTGTCTAATGAGGCTCAAGGAAGCAAAATTCAATGGCACTCTTAATAGCTGAAGCAGAATTTGTATCATCATCCTCCTGCTATGCTCAAATGTTGTGAACCAAGAAACAAATTGCAAGAACTTGAGTCCAACTCAAAGAGGGCCAAATACATTGATTGCTGAAGGTCAAGTTGCAGACATCTTCACTAAAAGCCCTGGGAAGAAAGCATTCTAAGAAAAATTGTATTGCACTAGGGATGATAAAAACCAACTGAGAACCTGGTTTTTCATGTTTGGTTATGAAAGTCACAGTCGGGTAAAAGCTAGCTAAAGTATTTTCTGGATAAGTGTAAGTCACCTTTATACTGTTAAAGGTAGACACGCATGACGATTACAGAAGCAGATGTTGCAGTGCATGCTGAATAAAGGGTTAAAAATCACTTGCCAAACCTATTAGGTAACCTAGTTTTTCTGATATAGGTTAGTAGCCTCTTTGTTCTTTTATAGACAATTTAAAATGAACAAAAGCAATGCCATATCATCATCAGTGTGACAGTCTCTTCAAATTCGTATCTCTTCAGCCAATACATCACAACCAAATGTCACTCCTTTTCTAAGTGATACATCTCCTAAGCAAAAGTTTATCGTCGTTTCAGAACTGGTCTCTCATCATAACTAAATATACATCACAAACCTTTCTCTTCCAAATTCAAAATTTCCCTCTTGTCTTCTCGCTTTTCAAATCCACAATCCTTCGAGAACAATCTTACCATGTCTGAGAATCAAACAACCTTCAGTATGCCTGAGAACACGCGATTGAGTCCTCACCAGTCAGTATTTCAGTGATGAACTCCTCTCCCAACACAATCTCTATTCCAAACCATAAAATAGAGTCTCCTCACAGTCCACTCCCACTCCTACCCACTCTTAGTCTACTTCTTATCTGCGAATGTTTTTCCTCACTCAGTCTCACCGGTCAAACAGAGTTAACAGAGTGAACATGGTAAATAAGGGAACCTCATTCAGGAATATTTAGTTCTATCCATGGTTAGGCACTCTAGTGAAGATCTGGTGATCAGTTATGAAGAGGCTGAGACCACCATGACAAGTTGTGACTGCACATATCACTCCTTCTTCTCCTGAAATCTCCATGCAACCACAAGAAAATGAGAGAATAGAGAATACATTTTCCATTGCTTCAGAAGGGATCATTGTAGAGGAATGTCACTACCAGAAAATACGCCTATGGGAATAGTTATTTGGGCAACGGTTCACAAATTATTGCTATATAGTAGATATAGTAACGGTTGCAACCGTTATAATAAAATTTGTTCTGTATCAGTACACTTTAGACATCAAACCGTTGCAATTGTAATAAAACCGTTGCAATTGTAATAAAACTGTTGCCATAGATATTTTTTTCGCAACAGATTTGTAGACCATCCCAATAGACATGTATATGGGAATGGCTTTGGGAAAAAAATTCCTATTGGAACGGTTGTTCATTCTCGCCTCGATTTGTCTGCTGAAAATTTCTTGGCCCGCCAAGTGACCTATCATTTTATATTTTTTAATTAATTTTAATAAGGTAAATACAATAAAACCCTCCACCTCCAGTTTATCTCCAGTGTATCCCCCTCATCGATACATCCAAACTCCCTCATCATACATCCAAAATCCCCTCTCTGATCTCTTTTCTTTTTGCATCTTTGCCGAGTTTCAGATTAATGGTCGAGTTTTAGATTTGCTAAATCCTCTCTTAGCCGAGTTTCACTCTCTCTCTATATCTATGCAAATACCTCTTCATTAGACCACCATAATCATCAAACCCTTCCAAAGCCCAAAGCGTGGTCGCCGTTCACCATTTTCCGGCACTTCTCCAACACCTCATCAAGGACAGTTGCTAGCCTTTCCCAAATCCCCAAATTCAAAAATCAGATTTTTGCTCGAATCAGAGAAGCCCAAAATACCTATAGCCTGGTAATTTTCTCTCTTTTTCTGGTCATTTTTACTGTTTTTGTTACCATTTCTATACGCTTTTACTGTGTTTTTTTAGTTCTTGGAAAAAAGGTTCTTAATTCATGCTGTAGTCTTTTGGGTTCTGTGTTTAATTTATTCTGTAGTCATGTGTTTTTAGTTGTGTTTTTACCTGCTGATTTTGTAAATACAGATTCCTTTTTATTGCTTATTTTGTTTCCTGCTGATTTTATAAATTCCTTCCTAATGCTGATTTTATAAATTCCTTCCTGATTTTATACAATAGATATTACAGTTTCTCTAGATGTTACTCGTTTATGTTGTTGGAGCTGGAAAATATGATATGCTTGGAATCTACATGAAATGATTATGTGTCCTTACTCTTATAACATCCTTAATGTTGACACTATTTTACATGTTCACGTCACCTTTGTCACACCTCTTTTTTCACGACGCTTTAACATACTCCCGGCGAAAGGGATATAAATAAGCGTAAAAAGAGTTTT
>MU700597.1:172771-215904 GCA_026770625.1 Nicotiana glauca | reverse complement strand
GATCTGTCTTATCACTTCGCTGTGTTCATTAGTTCTCATCAGACTTCGATACTGTTAATCTCTTGTTATTTTATTATTTCTGTCTCAGTAGGGCCTTGAGTTTTCCTCGTCACTACCCAACCGAGGTTAGGCTTGGCACTTACTGAGTACTGCTGTGGTGTACTCACGCCTCTTCTGCGCATGTTTTTCATGTGCAGATCCAGGTGCTTCTGAGCAGGCGTACCATCAGTAGCTGTCAGGGAGCGTATTGGGGACTTGAGGTATACATCTACTACGTCCGCAGAACCGCAAAGCCTCTTTCTCATTTTTACCCCTAGTTATTAGATGTTATTTCGATCCTTCTTTGTACTAGACTATTCTGGTGATTAGAGCAGTATTAGATTTCTCATAGCTTGTGTTGCCCATGGGTTTTCGGGTCTTGGAGGTTACTTCAGTGTTTGGTATTAAAGTGTATGTGCCAGGTGGCAACTGTATACATTATTCCTGTTATTTAGTTTTAATTATAAATTTAGCAATTGTTATTACCTCCGCGATATGTTAGGCTTACCTGGTCGCGAAGACTAGGTGCCGTCATGACGTGTTCACAATTGGTGAACTAGGGTCGTGACAGTTCTCGACTGCTCTCTTAAGGGTCCATCAATCTTCAGTATCGTGCCATTCTGCCCCTGAATGATAAGCACATCGGGTGTCGAGTCGGTAAGAGGGTGACTCTGGGTTTTTCCTATTTGGAGTTACAGGCTGCAACAAACCCATTTGGACCAACTTTGGGAAGATGCTGGAATATGATTCGCCGATGGGGGTGAAGTTGGTTTTTCTGGGTGGTTCACCGGCACGGGCATTATATGGAAAATTATTCTGCGGGGGATGGGGATTATATGGAGCTTAATGAGGAGGGTTATTTCTGGGGGTGGACCTCGATTCTGATTGTAATGTTGTTGATGCTGGATATACGGCTGAGCGTTCATTACGGCATAAGGATGAGGAATCATGGCATATGCCACATCTTGGTGAGGGTAGTAATTCTATGGGATTCTGGAAGAGGAACCAAAGTAACCTCGGGGTTGACGAGGATTTTTTAGACTTGAGGCCATCATTGCTACCTCTTCTTTCTTTTTCCGGTTTGCTGCAGCCCCCGACCCGCTCTGGATTGCTTGAGTGGTGGCTCTTATAGCCGATTGGCTCAGGATGTGACCCGTTTTCAAAACTATTCTCTACCATTTCCCCAATCTTTATGGCTTCTGCAAATGGCTTGCCCATAGCAGACATCATGTTCTGGAAGTAATCAGCCTCTTGGGCTTGCAAGAAGACATTGACCATCTCGGTCTCATCCATTGGGGTTTTCACCCTGGCAGCTTGTTCGCGCCACTTGACCACATAGTCTCGGAAGCTTTCTGAAGACTTCTTTTTGAAATTGGACAAAGAGTTTCTATCTGGAGCTATGTCCATGTTGTACTGGAATTGTCTAACAAAGTCTCGGGCCAAGTCATCCCATATGTTCCAGCGGGAGATGTCTTGATCCATATACCATTCGGATGCGATCCCGACTAAACTTTCCCCGAAGTAAGCCATTAGGAGCTTTTATTTTCCACCCGCTCCCCTCAATTGATTGCAATACCTCTTTAGGTAAGCTATCGGATCCGCATGTCCACCATATTTCTCAAATTTGGGAGTCTTGAAACCGATGGGCAGATGAACATGCGCCAACATGCACAAGTCAGCGTAGGATACACTCTTCTGGCCACTCAGGCCTTGTATGTTCTTAAGACTTTGCTCTACGCTTTTCATTTTTTGAGTGATCTCCTTTTGTTCGGGATTCTTTACAGTTCTCTCTTGTCTCGCGGTAAACTCATACCGAGTTTGTTGAGGGTAGGAGTTTGTAGTGACATGAGCCATGTCTGGTAGAAATGGTGGTGTTTGGAAAGTAAAGGATGAGGGAAAAAAGCTTGGCATGGGCAATGTTGGATGTGTCATGGCCGAGGTTGGTTGTGCAGTGAATATGTTAGAAGCCACTCCTAAAATCAGTACCTGGGGGCAAACCTCAAAAGGCGTTCGGACGAAAAGGGCTGACATGGTGGGCTATCCAAGTGGGGTATTCAGGTAATTTATAGGGATGTTGGAGGTTCCACTTGTTCTGGGAATCAGCTCGGGGAAACCAGGTATTGTACTAGGCGGCTCTCTACCGTTAGACCAAGCGTCCCATATTTCCAACATACGGAGGCGCAGTGCCCTGTTCTCTTGAGCAGTTGCTGACTCTGACATTAGGATAACCGACAGCGGGATGTCCTCTGGGATGGGAATTGTTGGTAGATGATTTTCTGATAACATTTCAACACTTCCCTTGGATCTGGTAAAGTAAGGGTGTGAAGCCAGGTTACCATTAAACCAGCCACCTTAAACACAAAACCTGGTCTCAACATCATACACAACAAACTGGTTAATTTGAGACAATTAACACATAGGGAATCGCACGTTAGGGAATTCAATGCATCTAGACAGTTAACATTTTTCTACATGCTTTGCAACGGCTGCATGTCTCATCCCGGCTTTTGTTATCTTTGTGGATCTTTGAATCTTTTCTTTTCTTTATGCTTTTCATTATTTCCTCTCTTTTTTGTGCTCTTTCTCTCTTTTGTATTGTTTTCTCTCTTTTCTTGCGCCCTCTTTTCGTCATTCTCTCTCTTATTCAAGTTATTTACAGCTATGACCAGATCCGATGGGGATTGCCTACGTATCGCATCGCCGCGCGAATCAGATCATTACATAGTTCAGGAATAAATGAGAAATAAAAGAGAAACATTTTTGGGTTTTCAAATTTTCATTAAATAAAAACTTCTGATTTTCCTCTTTTACAACGACTCCAACATACATACTTAAGAACAGAAAAACTAAAACAGACTTTAAAAGGAAACTGGAATACAGACTCAAAAAGAAATATCAGGAGTACATAAGTGCCTCCAAAACTGCTCCAAGGCCTGCGGGACATCAGTCGGTCCTGAAGTGGGCCTACGTGCCATATCTTCTTGGAGGCGATACAGGTCATCCATTATCTGACGGACAAAAATTATTACTACAGCGAAGAACATGGACTTAGTCATGTCCTCGCACTCATTGCACTTTATCACAATATAGTCAGCAATTCTTGTAACCCTCTCCCTGATGACGCCCTTCTTGGAGCAGACGTCCAATTTGTTGAGATCTGGCCTCCAAAACTTGTATGGCAGCATGATTTTGCTCTTGCAATTGTTGCAGGTCCTCCTCTAGTTGCGACATCAATGCATTGCAGTGCTCCCTTTCTGCTTTGAAGTTCTTTGCTTGTTTGGTCATTTCACTCTCAAGGGTATTGATCTTTTTCTTCAGACCCGTGATTCCTTTGTCGTAATTTTCCTTAAACTGTCGAACGAAACTTGCCCGTTCTTCCACATTCCTGGCTAACTTTGCTCGGGCCTTTGCTAGTTCAACCTCAGTCTTTTCCAAATCAGCCCCATAGTCACATATTTTCTGCCTAAGACTGTTTATAAGTTTTTCATATGCTCCGATCCTGACCGGATTTTCAGCTGCTATTTTCATTTTTTGGATTTGGACTCGGAGGGCTTCATTTCTTGGGCTAACTTTTTCTTTTCACCCTCATCTGCAATGGCTTGCACACCACTATCAAATTTAAGATCTATGATTTACCTTTCCAACCTACTTATAGTGGCCCTGTACTCATTTTCTTTAGCCAACCAAGCCCATTGTTCTTGTGACGCTTCAACAAATTCTTGGATGTGAGGTCTTTTGGTTGACCTTTCAGGTTCGACCCTTACAGTGACCTTATTTCTATACCAAGCAAGATAACCAGGCGAGACCTCGCCTCTAGACAAATCATGTACTCGGGTGTTTGTTGTCAAATATTGGCACTCGTTCCAAATATGACAAACCATTTCTTCATGAAATTGGCCATCAGAGCGGATTTCAACTGCATGAACACTAAGATCTTCGTCTCGGGGAACTACCTAGCATTTTCCCAATTACCTCAAAACCCGGTATAGGGCGTAGGGTTGGATGCTTCGAAGACCCATCAGGAGGAAGTAGGGGCCAGTGGCAGGCATGTACATAATCTCTTCAATGGGAAACCAACCCAGTGTCCACTCTATCTGACCTGCAGTTATGGAACGAAGGCGGGACACCCAATCTCCGACCCCTTCTGGCATTTTGAACCCAGAGACCCTTGTACCAAACGCCTCGATACAGCTTTTCCCTGTAGACCCGTAGTTCATATACCGAGGACGATGACACAGGTATTCAATCATCCACATTTGTAGTAACAAATTGCACCCTTCAAAAATATCTGCTCCTGCTTTGCAAGCTGTGAGAGCTCGGAATATCTCTGATACTATCATAGGGGCGAGGGTTCTCTTGGCATTGGTAATCAAAACATTGACGACTCCAGCTACCCGTAGATCAATATTCTCGTCCTTCCTGGGAAACACTAGAAGATCGAAGAATGCCACCATAAGAGCGAAGCATCCATGCTCTTCCCACTTTGACTGGTTCCCTTTATTGCAGATTCCATTTTTCGAGTTTTCAAATCCCTCACATGCCCGTACCGCTGGTATATGAATTGTAGAGTGGAAAACCCATTTGCCAAATCTGCATATTGTATCTACCTGCTTATTTTTAGCAAATCCAGAAACTTGTGAGGGGTAACGACCTTTGGAGCGACGAGGTATTTATGTCTTAGTTCCTCGGTACTCCCAGCATAACCCGTTATCTCCTCCAAAATAGGTGTGAGTTCAAAGTTCGAGAAATACAAAATGTTGTGAGCTGGGTCCCAAAATGTCACCAATGCTTTTATTATATCCCCCATAGGCCTGATCTTTAATAATCTGGTGAGTGCTCCCAAGTAATGGTTGACCATGTCTCATCCTTACTTACCCAAATCTTTCCCGCCACATGTGTAGTTCCAACGGAATCTTGGTCATGAACTTCATTGGTAAGTTTCGACTCGTGCTCATTCTGCACATTTAGATTAAGGTGATTGATTTAAAACAAAGTGAAATTTTTTAAAGCTGATAAAAAGTGAACATTTTTACAAAATTCTAAAGTAAAATAAACACGGCCACTTTTGCAAATACAGCCCTTCAGCACTTCAAAAGGGAAGATTTAGGGTTGTGCTTGCTAGGTGGCCAAAAATTGGCAAAGAAACCGTCGGTGGCTATTCTTGCAAAAACGGCCTTCCGGTACCCATAGGGATGTTCGGCTATTTAGAAAAAAACGGCATCACCCACTTTATTTAACAAAATAGACAACATTTTTCAATTTTTTTTTTTTGCAAAAGCGGGGCTGGACCCGATAAGGATTGCCTACGTATCCCACATCCGATGAGAATCAAACCTGCGTAGTTCGGTCAGTTTTGACACAACAGAAAAACATGAAATTTTTAAAACGATTCTCCCTTCTCTTTTTTTTCTTTTCTCCACTTTTTTTCAAAATTTCGGCATAGTTTCGGTATATTTTGGACACCAGATTTTTCAAAGGCAGGTAATTATCTCTCTCATACCTCAATTTGATTTTTTTGATTTTTTTCCCTATTCTAGAAACCAGTCAACATGCAAATCGAGACAAATAATTGTACAAATAGCACATAAGATACATCAGGATGATCTTTTTAATTTGGGTACACCTATCCTAGACGGACCCAACCCCTGTGTTGAGTCTCCAAAGTCAAATGCACATGATGCAAACAAGCGTTCCTACTAGGGATCTGACATGAGGCTGAGTTATTTTAGGTTTAAAATCTGGGTGTATTGTTCTAGACCTGGCTTACATGAGCGGACAACTCGAGCCGGGAGGCAACATACCGGTAACCAAAAGATCATCCGGCTTTGCAACTTGTCTGAACCTCATTCTAATTTAGTGTATGAAACTAATAGAAAAAAGTCACACCAGCATACACTTCCCAGAAGATGAGAAGAGAGGGGTTTCGTAGCAGTTTATATACAGTTTACATAATATCAAAGCGGTAAAAACGACATTTAGCACATTAGGCCCAAACATGTAATAAAATCAAATAATAAATAAAAGCCAAATATCACAGTTATTCTAAGCTCGAATTCTTGAGCCCTGAACCAAAAGTTCTGGGTTATGATTCCCCAGCAGAGTCGCCAGAGCTGTAACACCTCCTTTTTACCACCCGAAGGAAATGTATAAGGGAGTTTTTCCAATTAAAGTGACATTATTTGAAATGGGATTATTTTTTTATTTTTTTAGAGTCGCCACTTGGAATAGTTTATTTGGTGTCCCACCGGTTTAAAATTCCAAGTCGAGGAATTTGACTTTATTTAAAAGTCTGTGAACCAGAAATTCTAGATAAGGAATTATGTTAACTCGGGAGAAGGTGTTAGGCATTCCCGGGTTCCGTACTTCTAGCACGATCTCTCAAACTATTAATAATGGCATAATTATCTTATTTACTGCATGTTTTAAACCTAGTGTGCATTTTTAGACTTTTAAAACTGCTTTTAATTATTTTATGGAATTATTCTGGAATAAGTTACGATAGTCGTACACTTGTTTGTTTGATACATATTGCGAATCGTGTCACGGGAACCGTACCCACGATCTACAACGTGTTTAATTTATTAAAGTTATTAGAAGTTATGGTCGGGTCACATAAATGTACCCCGAATTTGGAAAATAGGTATCACAACTACATCACGGGAACCATACCCGTAGTTATGATGATTTTATCATAAATGCGCCTAAAGCAAACTACGAATGTTCAAAGTATTTTCAACACTAGTTATAATATTAATGTGAGGGGAATATATTAGGGAATTCATTTGTGAATGGCACTCCTCGATTTATTTTTAAAAGATTTGTACTCAATTAAAGCAAACTACAAATGTTCATATTTAAAAACTAATTTGAAGTTAGGTATTACAACTACACAGCGGGAACTGTACCCATAGTCGTACTGATTTAATTACGTGCCTAAAGCAAACTACGGGTGTTCATATAAATTAACTATTTTCCTTGAGGTTTGAGATTATTGGGGCCCTGAACATAGGGACATAAATTGTCACCCAGATATGAATATCAATTAAGGTATGAAGACTTGTTTGTTAGATCATCGAAGTAATTCCAATTTTTGGGTATTCAAAACTATTGAGTAGGTAGCAGATGATTTCAAGTGTATTAGGTATTTTGAAACTGAACAAAGGTGGGGATCACTTAACTTCACCAAGATAAAATTATTAAAAAGTGAGTGAGAAACTAATTGTAATACCTAAATGTAAATCACATGGTGATCCTATTAGCCATACAGAAATGAATGAGGGAAGATTGGGCTCAAATGATAAAAGCCCAATCTTCATGTGACTTGCAGCCACATATAACGGGCATCTGGTTGGGCCACAATGACTGGACAAACAAAGTCAGGCCTGTGTCCATCCACACATAGGTGCATATAATTGCTTCTATTTTGGGACTTACTAAGTTTGTTTCTCATTTTTAACAAAAGCAGGCGTGTCTTGAAGTTCAATGATAAGCATAAGAAAACCATTACTGTAAATTCTACTCGCATTCAAAGCACAAAATAATCAAATCATGTAATTAGAGTAATCATATGGCATGAACATTATGACTAGAATGGTTGTTTAATGTTGTCCAGTTTCTCATGTCTATCAGAGAATCTAATTGTAAACAATATACATTCTCAAACTTACAACCTAGGTTTCCAAACTAATATAGGCCCAGACTTTATCTATAACGATCCGACCGGTTGTTTTGATCCCTAGCGCATCGTTCATCAGTCTGAGGCCATGAGCAGTGTCATTTCAGGTATTGTGACTTGTACACATGGTCGGAATTAAAGTTCAGGAAGATTGGAGTTAATTTTAAATGAAAATTCTCATTTCAGAAGCCTTAAATTGGAGAAAATGGCTAAGATTGAAATTTTAAGTAAACAACCACGGAATCAAGATCTAAAGGTTTCAGCAGGTTCGTATGATGATTTCAGACTTGGGCGTATGCCCGGATCAGGTTTTGGATGAATCGGGAGCGTTCTGGTGCCTATTGTGGAAGTTGGCATTTTGCAAGAAATTTCATAAGTTTGGTTTGAAGTGTATTTCATTGTTATCGATGTCCATTTGGAATTTTGAGACTAAAGTAGCTCCGTATGGTGATTCCGGAATTGGGAGCGCGATCGGAAGTGAATTCGGAGGTCCGTAGGTCATTTTGAAGCCATTTGGCTAAAGATAGAAATTTGAAGGTTTTTGAGAAGTTTGACCGGAGGTGGACATTTTGATATTGGGGTCGGAATTTGATTCCGGAAGTTGGAGTAGGTCCGTAATGTCAAATATGACTTGTGTGCAAAATTTGAGGTCAATCGGACATGATTTGATAGGTTTAAACATCTGAAGTAGAAGCTGGAAAGTTCAAAGTTCATAAAGCTTGAATCGGGGTGTAATTCATGGTTTTAGCGTTATTTGATACGATTTGAGGCCTCGAGAAAGTCTGTAATGTGTTTTGGGATTGGTTGGTAGTTTTGGTTGAGGTCCCGAGGGCCTCGGGTGGATTCCGGGTGGCTAACGGATCGAAAAATAGAATTTGGAAGACTGAGGGTTGCTGCTTCTATCATAACCGCATCTGTGGTTCTTGGATCGCATAAGCGGGACTGCAGATGCGGTCGAAATATCGCAGAAGTGGATAGGGGCCAGGCCCAAGGAGATTGTAGAAGCGGCCCAGGGACCATAGAAGCATCCCCAGGGACCGTAGAAGCGGTCCAGCTCCTTCTTGCCCAAAGCCGCAGAAGCGGCCAACAATCGCAGAAGTGGAAAATGCACCGCAGAAACTTAATAAATTGAATTTTATTAAGGTAAGTTACCCCTACTCATTTTCAAGTTAAATACATGATTATATCATGGAATTAGGCATGAAAATTATGGGGAAAATCGGGATTTTGGAAGAAAACCTAGAAACTTAATAAATTGGATTTTACCACGAATTTGAGCATGAAATTAGGAGTAAATTATATATTTGAGCTAGTGAAGCTATGGGTAGTGTATATCTTCGAGAAATTTCGGAATCCGGGCACTTGGGCCCGAGGTCATTTTGGTCATTTCACTAAGCGGAGTTGGGCATTTGTATAATTTGAATTGTTAACAAGTATTCGAGTATATTCTCATTAGTTTGCCGTTATTTGGCTAGTTTCGGAACATTTGGCAACGATTCGAGTCGTCGGGAAGGCTTGGAGGCCGTTTATGGATCTTCGGAGCGAGGTGAGTCTCCTTTCTAATCTTGTGAGGGGGAATTTACCCTATAGGTGAGTTAAATTGGTTATGTGCTCCTATTTGTGGGGGCTACGTATGCACGAGGTGACGAGAGTCTGTGCGTATCTACTATTATGCTATCGTTCGCGTAGTCTAGGACCCAAAAGCATGTTATATTTGAATTAATTGTGAATCCATTGATGGCTTGAATTGTTTAAATCACATTAAATTAATAAATGGATTTATAAAAAGACTTAAGCTTTGTTTTCTCAAATTATTAAAGAGAATCGGCCTTCCTTGAATAATTGCTCCATGTTGACTTTTTGACTGACTGTCTGTCTGTGTGTGTTTATTTTGGAACGAGCCGAACGCCTCGACAGATTAATAGATGCATCTATAGGCGCGTCGTCGACCCTCGGCAAATGCACATTTATTTCTATTGGATCGGGCCGTCGCCTCGGTGTGATTTGCGCATGCTTGTGTTGCTGCCTGAACTTAATTAAGTTATTATTGCCTTTTTATGGCTTAAAAGTATTTGGATTATATTTAAAAAAAGAAATTCTGGAAATTTTCCTTTGCTTGTTTCCTCTATCTGGATTAAAATAATGTTTATAAAATAAATCCATTGTTTAATTTATATTAAGGACGAATCATTATTGTACCATTAGAGAGTGTCAAGGTTGACCATCTCGTCTCTACTCCTTCGAGATTAGGCGGGATACTCATTGAGTACACGTTGTTTACATACTCATACTACACTTCTGTGCATTTTTATTGCACAGGTATAGGCATCTCTAGCAGCCTACTGGGCATAGCAGCGCGGATGATTCTGGCACTAGGTAAGCTGCATTATTCGAGGGGACCCGCAGCTAGTGTAGTTCCTTTTAGTATTTTATATTTTATTTCCTGTCCACTGTATTTCGGACAGATGTTGTATTTTATTTACCTTATCAGTAGTTGCTCATGCACTTGTGACACCGAGTTCTGGGATGGTTTTCGAAAGATTTGTACTGATCATTTATTATTTAATTTGAATTGAAGTAGAGATTGTTTTAATTATGAAAAATGGAAGGAAAAGTCCTAGATTTTCAAAGGTATTAAAAGAGAATTTAATTGATAATTTAGTTGGCTTGCCTGACAGAGGTGTCCGGCACCACCACGACCCTTAGTGGATTTTGGGCCGTGACAACATGGTATCAGAGCACTAGGTTCCCGTCGGTCTCATGAGTCATGAGCAAGTCTAGTAGAGTCTCGCGGATTGGTATGGAGACGTCTGTACTTATCCTCGGGAGGCTACAGGGCTATTAGGAGTACTTCCCTTATTGATTTCCTTATCGTGCGGTTCAATTCCTTTGAGGCTTATGCCTTTGATTCCTTCCCACTCAATCTTACGTGACGCGAGCGCTTGTTATAAATCGAAAAATTGAAGGATGGTAATGGCACTACAAATGTGGTGCGGGATGATTCTCCCGGTATAGTTGATTGGACTATTATAGTCGCATTATGGAGGGGTATTCTATTTTTTCAGCTCAGTAACAGAACTTCTAAGAGCCTTGAGGCTAGGCACATGTTGCTATGATGCTTATGAACAATTATTCCGCGGTGATGTTGTGATGGTAGGATGTTTGCCCATATGTCGAGGCAGTGAATGAATTGAAGGGAGGTTTACTCAGTGCGTAATCAAGGGATTCAGTATTTTATTCCAAGTAGGGGAAAGGCAGTCAGACTAAGGATGGTCAGATATGGGCTGGTGGAAGTAATGAGACTTGGTAATTGCAAGCGTGGTGGAGTTCTCCTCTATATTGGGGTGTTGTTGTCCTAATTGGACGTACTAAGTTTGTCGATGTTATAATCTGCTACAAATTGCCTTTATGGCAGGATATTGTGAAATAGTATTGGAGATACGACTGTCAGATATCGCATGGTGCATGGTTTAGGATTGAATCAGTATTTCAAATGTTGACAGTTCGAGAAAGATGACCTTCAGAAAAGTTTTAAAGTTAGCAGCCATTGTGGGTTCAAGTGCCGCGAAGATAGAGTTTATTTAAGGCAACAAATGAGCAGCGGAGTATGAGGAAAGACATGTGGGAAGTGTCAGGGGGTGTTTAAAACTTCTAGAAGGCCAGGTATAAGAAGCACAGGTCGATTGGTTGATTAAAGAAGCGAGTTTGCCCAAAGTGGGAGAGTGGCAGATGTTGCATATGGGCTTGGTAGTAGGATGACTATGCGCCAAAGGAGAATTTGGAATGATCTGGGATTTTAGCAACTGGACATTGAAGTCTATGGATGTAAATTGAAGTATGGGCCATTATGCGGCAGGAGATTTGGTATAACGGGAAGGAGCTGCTTGGAATGAAGGACGCAGCATAACTCTGAATTTGGAAAGGTGTTGCTGCACATCTAATTGATGTCCACGAGGAGTGAACGGACTGGTGCAGCTAGAGAGTGAGCTTGGACTCAGGATTTGGTTGTTGATGTCATAGTGATTGTATCCTATGCAGCAACATTTGGAAGGTATCGGGAAGTGATTTCTACAGGCGGGTTATTTACCGTGAGCAGATTAGCGGTCGCGTGGTTAGCGAAGCTTCTGCAGAGAGTTACATTGGTTATCCAACAAAGAGATTGGTCATGCGAATGTGATTGATGATTCAGAATACGAAAGATGGGGATTTACAGAAAGATTTCCGAGAATTTGCGACGGATGATTGCGTAAGGTTATGTCAACAAGAGATAAAGAATTCTGGTGAGTTCCAGAGTTGTGTAATAGTGGGCTTCAAGCTAAGTGGGAGAGTCCCACCGCCTAAGGTTGGGTTGCATGGTTAACTACTTGCGAGGTTTCCGTTTATCTGCATATCGATGGGTTGTTTCAGTTACGGGAAAAGACCATAAGTGGTAATTTGAGCGAATGAATTGTTGGAGGCATGCTATGGTTGGACTTATTGGCTCATGTTCGGACTTGGAAAGAGGTTCAGGATTTATGCCTTGTATAGATACGGGTTTCGGAGGAAGTGATTTCGCCAGGTGCTTCGCCGAGAAAGTATTCGTGTGTTATAAGATTTATGGAGTGGATTATATTCGGGGCCAAGTCATAGCGGGTGGCTCTCAATAATGGTCCTAGTGAATTCAGAAGTTAAAGTGTGGTGCCCAATGATTTCGAGCCTATGAGTACAGTTAAGAATCAAGCTTTGTAGCAGCTTATGAGAAGGTGCCCAGAATGTTCTATGATATTTTGACTTGTGGTGTAGCATTTGAGTGCTATGAAATAGTTCGTGGGAATTGAGACAGCCTGGTCTCGTGATTCAAGGTTACTCAGGGTGAGTGTAGATGGAGTATGTTATGTGTTGAATGGAGTTAGTATTATTTCTAAGGCAAGCAAGGATAAATTGGAAGAAGGTATAATGACTAGACATAGTTGAATTGGCATATTGGGGCCAGCGATCAGTGCATTCAGTGTGATCAAATTGTGTGTATGATTTGTGGCGATACATGTGAGGCTTATCGGATGCCGTTATTGATGTTATTCAGAAGCATTCTTCTATTATGGATTGTTAAGTGGAAGCGGATTCCGGAAGGGCTATGGTGGCTTGGACCACCACTTGTCGATCTGCATATTCTAAGGTTATGGGAATTTACCTGTGTGTTGCTATGATTCTCCTGAAGTGATTTAAGTGCAAAGTTCTTATATGATAAGGTGTTAAAATATTAATGATTTTGGAGTTACGATGAAAAATCGTGTCTATCGTATGTTGGCACGTTGGGTGCAGTGATTAGCAAGGAAATTCGAAGTGAGGATCGAGGTTGCAGTTCGGTGTTGACAAGGATGTCACGGGCTCGGATGAGCAAGGAAAGGGTTGAATGATTAAAGTAAATTGGTATTGTCTTCAGCATCCCCTGAGATCGATGTATCGTGAAAGAGGCTTTGCATCCTGGTTAAGGATGCTTGACCGTTTTTCAGTGTTAGTGCAGCCGATGGTTTAGATGTGCGGACCCGTTATTTATTTCTGAAGATTATGGGAGCATGTCCCACGGGAAGATTGTATAAGTGTGACATGAAGTCACTTGATTGACTAAAGATTTAAACAAAGTATGAGGATGGTGGTAATATCATTAATTTGAGGATTTATGCCTGAAGGGCACTTTGGTTATCGAGTTATGAACTGAGGAGGTTGCTTCGGTGATGATGGTTGTTCTTATGTGTTATGAGGGAAAGGGAGTTACTATGGACCTTTGAAAGGTTATTAGCCAAGTTGGTGCAACCAGAAATCGGCTTGATATCAATGGATTGATTTATATGTGAACAGGGCTTTATATCAGGCCAGTTGTGTTCGTTTCAGCGAGCATTCCCTATGAAGGAATAGTCGGGGTGTTATTTTGTCATCAGCTATTCCAGGTAATGATGTATTGCGTCGTATGAGTTGTGAGACGCCTTGGTAAATTCTTATGTGTTGAGGTTCCGCGTGGCGATGATGATATGTGAGCAGAATGGCTCTTGAGATTCAGATCTTGTATCACATCTCAGTTGTGCTTGAGTTTTGTAGCCTATAGCGCCACGTGTTTTCTCAGGAATGGTATTATGCACTTAGCGTGCTTGCGATCGAAATTCGATATTTTTATTTTAATGAGCAGATTTAGCTCGAAATGTAATCTCCTTATGTGAGATCTATGTGTGGATCGGGTGGCACACCGCCATGGGTATGTTATTTGGATCGGTTTGCGCGCCGCAACAGTGTGATGTCGAGTCTGGTTTTCTATATGCTATTTTTGTATGTTTCGCTTCCTATCTTCTAAGAAAAGTCCGTATTAGTACGGGGGTTAGGTAATTCCTTCCAGAGTTCGATTTCCTGTTTGTGTTATGTTCGGATTGGTGGCCTATTGGCACATTGTGGCGTCATATGAGACTTAAATTGCATTCAGAGTGGCTTATTGCCTGAGCTGTTCGTACTAGGTAAGACGAGATTATATGATTTAGGATTAGTGCAATCTGATTATATGAAGTATATTAAGGAGCAAAGATCATTATTGGTTCAGAATATGGTAATGTTTCTTGTCAGAAGTATAGACTCAATGATTGTTTGGCTCGGCAATTGATTATGAATTTCGGCACATCGCATCCATCGTGGAGGTGTTGTAAGAGTTAGAGTAAGACTTGCGTGTGTCATGAGGTACAATGGGAGCATCTGATTCGTTGAATTTTGGCTAAGTTGATCGGAAAATATTATTGTGGTCTTGTGGATTAAGTGTTGCAAAGTAAGAATCCAGCAAAGTTATACAGTCATGTTTGAGTACAGCGTGTAGGGATTGATATGGTGAAACAGGCCTGGCATAGAATTCCGGCTATTAGAATTGGGCTCTAAGGCTTATTTGCTTGAATAAAAGGGAATACCTTCAGAATTTATCGAGCTAATGTGCTCAACTAAGTTGTGGTAGCACGGGAAGGTGCATGAGGTGCTAAACAGTGATTTCAGACTACTTCAGTATATTTTTCGGCATGTTCGAGGACGAACGTATGTTTAAGTGGGAGAGAATGTAACGACCCGACCTGTCGTTTTGAGCCCTAGCACGTCGTTCAGCAGTCTGAGGCCATGAGCAGCGTCATTTCAGGTATTGTGACTTGTACGCATGGTCGAAATTGAAATTCAGGAAGATCGGAGTTAAATTTAAATGAAAATTCTCATTTCAGAAGCCTTAAATTGGAGAAAATAGCTAAGAATGGAATTTTGAGTAAACAACCTCGGAATCAAGATCTGAAGGTTCCAGCAGGTTCATATGATGATTTCGGACTTGGGCGTATGCCTGGATCGGGTTTTGGATGACCCGGGAGCGTTCTGGCGCCTATTGTGGAAGTTGGCATTTTGGAAGAAATGTCATAAGTTTGGTTTGAAGTGCATTTCAGTGTTATCGATGTCCGTTTGAAATTTCGAGACTGGGAGTAGCTCCGTATGGTGATTCTGGAGTTGGGAGCACGATCGGAAGTGAATTCGGAGGTCCGTAGGTCATTTTGAAGCCTTTTGGCTAAAGATAGAAATTTGAAGGTTTTTGATAAGTTTGAGCGGAGGTGGACTTTTTGATATCGGGGTCGGAATCCGATTCCAGAAGTTGGAGTAGGTTCGTAATGTCAAATATGACTTGTGTGCAAAATTTGAGGTCAATTGGACATGATTTGATAGGTTTAAACATCGGAAGTAGAAGTTGGAAAGTTCAAAGTTCATAAAGCTTAAATCGGGGTGTAATTCATGGTTTTAGCATTGTTGATATGATTTGAGGCCTCGAGCAAGTCCGTAATGTGTTTTGGGATTGGTTGGTAGTTTTGGTTGGGTCCCGGGGGCCTCGGGTGGATTTCGAGTGGCTAACGGATCGAAAAATGGAATTTGGAAGACTGAGGGTTGCTGCTTCTGTCATAACCGCATCTGCAGTTCTTATGCGGTCCAAGTCTTGCAGAAGCGGAAAGGGGCCAGGCCTAAGGAAATCGCAGAAGTGGCCCAGGGACCGCAGAAGCGGTTTTGCAGAAGCGGCCCCCAGACCGCAGAAGCGGTCCAGCTCCCTCTTGCCCAAAGCCGCAGAAGCGGCCAACAACCGCAGAAGCGGCTATCGCAGAAGCGGAAAACGCACCGCAGAAGCGGAATACCTGGAGGCAGCAAGGTTATTTTAAATCGTGATTTGAGTTCATTCTCCCATTTTCTCATGGCTTGGGGCGATTTTTGGAGAGCTTCAAAGGGGGATTTCATCATCTATGTTAATGTAAGTTACCCCTACTCATTTCCAAGTTAAATACAAGATTATATCATGGAATTAAACATGAAAATTGTGGGGGAAATTGGGATTTTGGAAGAAAACCTAGAAACTTAATAAATTGGATTTTACCACGAATTTGAGCATGAAATTAGGAGTAAATTATATATTTGAGCTAGCGAAGCTATGAGTAGTGTATATCTTCGAGAAATTTCAAAATCCGGGCACGTGGGCCCGAGGGCATTTTGGTCATTTCACTAAGCGGAGTTGGGCATTTGTATAATTTGAATTGTTAACAAGTATTCGAGTATATTCTCATTAGTTTGCCGTTATTTGGATAGTTTCAGAATATTTGCAACGATTCGAGTCGTCGGGAAGGCTTGGAGGCCGTTTATGGGTCTTCGGAGCGAGGTGAGTCTCCTTTCTAATCTTGTGAGGGGGAATTTACCCCATAGGTGAGTTAAATTGGTTAAGTGCTCCTATTTGTGGGGGCTACGTATGCACGAGGTGACGAGAGTCCGTGCGTAGCTACTATTATGCTATCGTCCGGGTAATCTAGGACCCAAAAGCATGTTATATTTGAATTAATTGTGAACCATTGATGGCTTGAATTGCTTAAATCACATTAAATTAATAGATAGATTTCTAAAAAAGACTTAAGCTTCATTTTCTCAAATTATTAAAGAGAATCGCCCTTCCTTGGATTATTGCTCCATGTTGACTTTCTGTTTGTGTGTGTTTATTTTGGAACGGGCCGAACGCCTCGGCAGATTAATAGATGCATCTATAGGCGCGCCGTCGACCCTCGGCAAGTGCACATTTATTTTTATTGGATCGGGCCGTCGCCTCGGTGTGATTTGCGCATGCTTGTGTTACTGCCTGAACTTAATTAAGTTATTATTGCCTTTTTATGACTTAAAAATATTTGGATTATATTTAAAAAAAGAAATTCTGGAAATTTTCCTATGAAAGAATTACGTGTTTGCTTATTTCCTCTATCTGGATTAAAATTATGTTTATAAAATAAATCCACTGTTTAATTTATATTAAGGACGAATCATTATTGGACCATTTGAGAGTGTCAAGGTTGACCATCTCGTCTCTACTTCTTCGAGATTATGCGGGATACTCTTTGAGTACACGTTGTTTACGTACTCATACTACACTTCTATGCATTTTTATTGCACAGGTATAGGCATCTCTAGCCGCCTACTGGGCGTAGCAGTGCGGATGATTCTGGGACTAGGTAAGCTACATTATTCGAGGCGACCCGCAACTAGTGTAGTTCCTTTCAGTATTTTGTATTTTATTCCCTGTCCACTGTATTTCGAACAGATATTGTATTTTATTTACCTTATCAGTAGTTGCTCATGCACTTGTGACACCGAGTTCTAGGATGGTTTTCAAAAGATTTGTACTGATCATTTATTATTTAATTTGAATTGAAGGAGAGATTGTTTTAATTATGAAAAATGGAAGGAAAAGTCCTAGATTTTCAATGGTATTAAAAGAGAATTTATTTGATAATTTAGTTAGCTTGCCTGACAGAGGTGTCAGGCGCCACCACGACCCTTAGTGGATTTTGGGCGTGACATTATCACTAAAATTCATGATTATAATTTTTACTGGAATCAAAAATAGGAATAAGGAATTGTGCTGCAATTAGTTTATCTATAACAACATAGAGCTATAAGCACCAAAAGGGTCATCTTTTCATTCAAGCTTGCATATCATCAGGGAGTTCAATTTTCCTTTGACTTCACAATTAACAACCTGCTCAAGTAATGGTTAGGAATGTAAGCTACCAACACACAAGACAATAATAGCTTTCTTTTATCCCACATTACTACATGTCATTGCTTTTTTATCATGTTCAGACTAAGCAATCATAGTATACAAATTAGTAAGGGAAGACGAAATCACATTTAGACATGGCTGAAAACAGATTCACGCTAATATTAATTCCAAAATGAACATTTTCTCATATGATTCTAGTGATGAACACATAAACAGAAGGGTGACGAATACCTGGACAACAGTGGTAAAATTTTTTTAAAAAATGCAGCCAAATAGCGACCAGAAACAAGCTTCGAATTGATATTCACCTACTAATTGGAGCAGAGCCAACAATAAACAGTAAAAAATCCAAACCGAATCCTTTAGAAAACACTTGAAAGATAGAGATTGACAACCCAAATAAAATTACAACTTGAAAATAGAACTCAACAGTAGCTTTCAACAGTAAATCCCAGAAATAAATCTTCACATTCAAACCATTTTTCGACTTATGAGAATCATAAAATCCCAGAGAAATTATTTAAAGTTTTTTTTTGCTAAAAGAAGAAATTAGCTCCTAATGAAACAGTAGCTAAACCTTTAGAGTATTTTTTTGGGTCCTCCAATATGTCTTCAAAATGAGGGAGTCTTTTCTTTTTATAGGGTATCCTAATATAGAATCTAAATGGCATATTCTAACCTAAATTCCCTACTTGGAGTGGGTGATGAATACCTGGACAGCAGTGGTAAAACTTTTTTAAAAAATGCAGCCAAATAGAGACCAGAAACAAGCTTCGAATTGATATTCAGCTACTAATTGGAGCAGATCCAACAACAAATAGTAGAAAATCCCAACCGAATCCTTTAGAAAACACTTGAAAGATAGAGCTTGACAACCCAAATAAAATTACAACTGGAAAATAGAACTCAACAGCAGCTTTCAGCAGTAAATCCCAGAAAGAAATCTTCAAATTCAAACCATTTTTCGACTTATGAGAATCAAAAAATCCCAGAGAAATTCTTTGAACTTTTTTTTTGCTAAAAGAAGAAATCATCTCCTAATGAAACAGTAGCTAAACCTTTAGAGTATTTTTTAGGGTCCTCCAATATGTCTTCAGAATGAGGGAGTCTTTTCTTTTTATAGGGTATCCTAATATAGCATCTAAATGGCATATTCTAACATAAATTCCCTAAGGGTCAGAGGGTACAACACCTTTTTACAGTCTTGGTACAACTGTTAGGATAGCTGTCCTATCCAGATATTTACTCAACTTTTTTAATCCTTTTGCTTCTGAAAACTTCCTCTTTTGGTCCCTATTTTGACCTAAATTCTGATTTTAAAGAAAAATTTTAGTACCTTCTAGAATCTTCTAATATTTTATCCGAAGTTCCTCTATTTTCAACTTCCTAATTGGTCACTTTAAGTTCTACTTAATACAAATAACTACCTTAATTTCTGATTCTAAATACCCTAAGTTTTCATGTTCCTTTAGACCCCCCTCAAGTTTCAATTCCGAACAAACATACTGACAGAAACAAATATTAATCAACCAAATAAGTTAAGTGATAATTTATGCTATTGAACACATTAATTAAATCCGGCCAGGACAGAAAATCAAACAAAAATATTAATCCCAAATCATGCAATTAACTTAAGTAACCTATTTTTAAATTGAACTAATCAAAATAAACAAATTAACTAGAGATAAAAAAAATAGAAAGAAAATAGAAAAAAGAAACAAAAAAGAGAGGGAAGGAACATATACTAATTTGGCCGGAAATGTTTGAACAAACAAGACGAATCAACGAACGATGATGCTTAACGAAGCTTGGCCAGTTAGTGTTGACTTAGCCGAAATTCAGTGAGCTTTGAAATGAGCCAAAAATGACACTAATCGCTTGTTCTTACTGAGAACAATCAATTGGCATAAATTTTGGCTCAAATCGAGCCTTGAAACCATTAAAACTCAGAAAGAGGAACGAATTAGGGTTTTTCAATTCTTTGGAATCTCAAATTTAAAATTAAAACAAATGGGTGAGGATTTTGGGGCAATTTATGGTAGGACAGTGATGAGGGGAGGCTGGGGATTGTAGGGCTAATTTTTGGGATGGTTTGGAGTAACGTCGCCGCCGTGGGGCTATTTTCGGCGGCGGCCAGCGATGGTGGTTTAGAGGGGTAAGAGAGAGGTGAGAGAGATGAAGTGAGGGGGGTTTGGGGTTGGGGGTGTTTTAGACACTATTATAGTAAGGGGATAATCAGTTCTCAGCCGTTAGATCTAAAGTAGTCAATGGCTGGGATCAAAAAAGGGTAATACTGCATCGTATTTTTGGAGCTGGGGTTGGACCGAGTTCCTTGGGTTTTGGGCTTGGGTTAGGGACGGATATGGCATGGCATTTGGACCAAATTCAAAATAAATTAAACCCCCTTTCCCAATTTCCTTCCTTATATCCCTTTTTCTTTGTTTTCTCTTTTTTTTTTTTTCTTTAATTACAAATCCTAGATCAAATTCCTAAATTAACCTAAATTGTAAAATTAAGCAAATTATCCAATTATAATATCTATAATAATTAATTAATCCTAAATTAAAAGAGAAAAACTACTAATCTAAAATTAAAAGTTAAAAATGTAAAAATAAGCCAATTTTGTGATTTTTATTCTAATAAAGCAATTAATTAACTAATTAATCCTAAAAATATAAAAATAAAAAATTTAAATGCAATGCATGGTATTTTTGATATTTTTTGGGCATTTCATGATGATTTTTTCATAAATATTAAACGTGCACAAAATTGCAAACAATTAATAAAATCCTACAAAAAATCCTATAAAATGGCAAATAATTGAAAAAAAAATCTATTTCTTTGATTTTATAGGAGTAAATTGAATAGAGCAAAAATCACATGCTCACACAACCCTTATCCAAATTTTATTTTCCTTTACTCGAGCCATCCTTAATCTTAACCCAATTGATTCACTAATATACCTCAAACTAAAACCAATACAATACATAAATGTGCAATCAACTAATCAATAGCGGGCTCCTCCACTTGGCTCAAAGCCATAGATCAAAACGCCCCAAAAACTCACAATGTCCATTCTCTATTTCTGTCATAATACCATAGTGAGATTCAATAAATCCTTCATAAGTTCATGCAATGCAAACCATCTAGTGTTTCAAATCATCTGCAATTCTCGCATTCCCCCTCGTAACAGCTAAGACAACTCCCGTACGCGATCCAAACTCAAACTGCAACACATATATGTCACTGGTAAAAGGGGAATTTCAACAAACAACATAGGGTTCACACCACTCCAGAACACTTCGCAGGAGATAACCCACCTGCTCCGCCTCAAACTAATTTCTCTCTATACCCTTCTACCGCCATAAAAATCACGCAATCACCAAATCTTCCTGAGTCTGAACTAATATCGTAACATGAAACCTACTCCATTCCCCAACTAGACCACATGAAAAGATCATTCACATACTCATAACTTGGGGCTGTACATCAAATCAAGATGGAAATCAAGAACCTAATAGTTCCTTCTACCCTCAAGCAGACCCTTCTCGTCACATTCAGTTTATATGACACATCTCTCAGTCACATCATACTCACCACATAGCCATCCCATCATCACTTCCACTAATAGGGACACTACCGAACATACAAATCTAGAAACACGTGCCCACATAATTAATGCCTCAGCGCTCAAGCAATAGGTAAAATCCGGCCTCAAGTCCTCCAGACTGCCCAACATCAACACACAGAAATCACATCTTGCCCTTCAATCAGGGAATCACAAGCCGTCGATGCACAGCTAATACCGAGTGCTCATGCGCGCACACAAATACGTGGAAGGAATTCAAAGAGTTAAGCTTCAAGCTGAATTAATTCAAGCTGAATTAATGTCGCACGATGGGAATTCAAGAATGTGAAGTTTATTTCCTAAAGGTTCCGCAACCTCTCGAAGATAAGTACAGACGTCTCCGTACCGATCCGCGAGACTCTACTAAACCCGCTCATAACTCGTGAGACCTATGTAACCTAGGCTCTTATACCAACTTGTCACGACCCAAAACCTGATCCGTCGTGATGGCGCCTATAGTGAAACTACGTCAGCCTCAACTCCACAATCAACTCGATAATAATATGTTTGAAAATATTTACGAAAGCTATTAAAAGATAAAGAACTATTTGAAACATAAGAAATTCCAAGAATAAATACAATCCACCCCAAAACCGGGGTGTCACTGAGTGCATGAGCGTCAAAGGAAAAATACATAATCTCATATAATATCTAGGGGAACAACTGAAATACAACTGGAAAGTAAGGTGGAGAGACAAGGCCTGCGAATGCCGTGCAGGTACCTCAATAATCTTCTAAGTCAAAAGCCTCGATCAAACATTCACCACTGGATCCAAAGTGCCTGAATCTGCATACGAGGTGCAGGGGGTAATGTGAGTACACCAACTCGGTAAGTAATAAGTCCAACCTGTGGACTGATAGGTAGTGACGAACTCAACCTCCTCAAGGATAACACAATCAATGTACAGAAACGTAGGCATGCTTTCAGTTAAATAAACAGTTCGAACAGTAAAATAGAGTAAGTATGAACAAGGTAAAGGAGTGTAACGCTGCTACATCTACATGTCAATGCACATGCTGTATGGAATGCACCATGCAAAGTGCCTCATGTGCCCACAACCTCAAATTCTCATCCACTCAGTACTGTATATGGCTCATACGGCCCAAGGAAGATCCATCCCGGAATATATACATCTCTGATAGCAATCACCCAGTACTGAGGAAGGCCACTCCAACCTACGGAGAAGATCCATCTCCAGATAATACCAATAACAAACTCATAACCACTCGGTACTGTATATGTCTCACAAGACCCAGGGAAGATCCATCTCAGAATATATACACATCACTGACAACAGTCATCCAGTACCGAGGAAGAATATTCCAGCCTATAGAGAAGATCCATCTCCAAATATAAATACTTCAGACAAGATCCATATCCAGGGAAGATCCATCCCTCAATATCATCAATTGCGCTCACAAGGTGTGTAAAGACTCCGGAGGGGCTTCTCTCTTTAGCCTAAGCGCTATAACAAAGCCAACAAAGGCATGTTAGTTATCTCGCTGCATCGCGTAGCCCGATCCCATACTGTCACTCAATATCAGGCTCTCGTCCTCACTGAGTCATCACTCTCCAGTCACACACACACGGGCTCAAAATATCATGATACTAGCCCGAACAATGATATGATGCGCCAAATAACAATTATCGAGACTGAGGCATGATATAATATGTATGAACAAGACTGAGAGAATATCAATAAAGCAAATGATATGACGACAAGAAACGACCTCTCGGGTCTCAACAGTATTGGCGTGAAGCCTTAACATGATAATTAGCATGATTTGCAGCTCATAACTTAATCACATAATTACAAAATAGACATCAGCAAGAAAGAATTACTAAGCGGTGCCATTGAATGATCCAGGCCGCAATTCTCATGGTGCACGCCCACAAGCCCGTCACTTGGCATTTGAATCACCTTAATAGTAATCATAGAACACATAGTTCGAGGTTTTGAACCCTCAGAATCGAGTTTGGAAGTGCTACTTAACTCTAGACAAGCCAAACTCTAGCAAACGATGCCCTTGCCTCTCGATCCGGCCTCCAAATGCCCCGAATCTAACCAAAACATAACCATAACATCAATATATGGTAAGGGAACAAAGCCCACGCCAAAATAATCAAATTACATCATAAATCCCAAAATTGGTCAAACCTGACCCCTGGGCCCACGCCTCGGATTTCAATAAAAATTACATCACTAAAATCTGTATCCTCCCACGAGTCTATACATACCAAGAATATTAAAATCGGACCTCAAATGGCCCCTCAAATCACCACTCGAAGCTCTCAAAAACTCAAGCCCTAATCCTCCATTTTTAGGCTTTAAATCCTACTAATTTCATGATTAAATAATAGAAAAATCATCATAAACACAAATAATAAGGCCCAAGTAACTTACCCCATTGAAAATCCTTGATTCCTCTTGAAAATAACTGCCCAAAGCTCAAATTCCGGCCACAAATGGTGAAGAACGACCAAAAATTCGTGAAGCTGGCTATTTAAACATTCTGCCCAGGTAATTTTCCTTAATCGCGATCGCGAAGAACAAATTTTGCTGCCTCCACATTTTACTCTACGCGATCGCGTTACTCCACACTCGAACGCGATGCAGTGGTTCCCCTGACCTACAGGATCGCAGTTGACCCCACACGAATGCGAAGTGTTAACCCTGCTGGTCTCCCATTTTCCTTACGCGATTGCGGACCTCCTCCCATGATCGCGTTGATGAACACACCAGCTGCAGAACACCAGCAACTCCTTAAGTCCAAATGATGACCCATTGAGCATCTGAAACACACAACCGAGGCCCTCGCGACCTCAACCAAATATGCCAACATGTCCCATAACATCATTCAAACTTGTTCCAACCTTCAGCACACTCAAAACAATATTAAAACATCAAATCACCCTCGAATTCAAGCCTAAGAATTCCAAAAACTTCCGAATTCCGAATTCGATCAAAATGTCTACCAAACCTCGTCCGAATGACCTGAAATTTTGCACACGCATCACAAATGACACAACGGACCTACTACAACTTCCAGAATTCCATTTCGAACCCATATCAAAATTTCCACTACCAACCGAAAAGCGCCAAAATTCTAATTTTGCCAATTCAAGCCTAAATCTACCACGGACCTCCAAATTACATTTCAGACATGCTCCTAAGTCCCAAATCACCTAACGAATCTATCCAAATCATAAAAACCAAATTCCGAGATCGTTTACTCACAATTCAACTTCCGGTTGACTTTTTCCAACTAAATGGCCAACTTAAGAGACTAAGTGTCTCATTCCTCCACAAAACCACTTTGAACTCGAACCAACCAACTCGGTACCATATAATACAGCTGAACAAGACATAAAGAATAATAAATGGGAAAAAGGGGGCTGAAATTCATAAAACAGCATGCTGGGTCGTTAGTCGTTACATCTATACTAGCAATTTTCTATTCTAAGGCATTCTTTTCTTTTTTCAGGTTCTTTATTGTTTCTTTCAAATCGACTACTAGGTTATCTCTGGTTTGTTCAGCCTCCCCTAGTTCCATGGTCAAAGCATCTTTATCATTGATAAGACTATGGTATGCATCAATTAGCACATTTTCTAATGACATGAGCTTTTTAGGAGAGTAAGATTTCAGATTTCTCTGAACATCCAGAAAGTTTACCTCACCGCCTTCGTCATCTTCATCGTCATTAGATTGAGCCATTAAAGTAATGATTGAATCATACTTAGTTGTTTCATTTTCCACTACCATCATTGAACTACCACCATGGTCTTTTCTTCTTCAAATTCGCTGGAAGAGTATCCCCATGTAGCAAGATCTTTCTTTACAACATTGTCAATATTATTCTTCCTCTTGAAGCGTTTGTCAGTAACCCGGTTCCTCTTGGCTGCTTTGTCAAAGTTGTTATTGTATTGATCTTACTTTAGGAGGGGACAATCCTTGATGAAGTATCCTGGCTTGCCACATTTATGACAGAGGTCATAATTTCTTAGCTTGTTGGAACTTCCTCTTTTTGGAATGCCTCAATTCCCGCGAACCATCTTCTTGAATATTCTTGTCAATTAGGTCATGTCCTCGTCTTCACCACTTAAGTCATTGTTGTCCGTGTTGAGGACCAGGTTCTTCTCCTTTTTGGGCTTTCTTCTTTCATTGTCCTTCTTCTTCTTCATTTTATAAATTTTCAAGTTTCCAACAATTTCATCCATAGTCAGTGTCGCAAAGTCCATAGACTCTGTAATGGCATTAACTTTGCTTTCCCAAGAACTGGGCAGTACACTAAAGATTTTTCCGACAAGCTTGTTTCTCAAAATACTTTCACCAAGAGAGTGAAGCTCATTGATGGTGGAGGTGAATCGAGTATGCATATCTGGGATGGATTCATCATCTTTCATTCTGAAGAGCTCATATTCAGTTGTGAGCATATCAATCTAGCATTGCGTCACCTGTGTTGTTCCCTCGTTAGCTGTCTGAAGAGTTTTGTAGATCTCTTTTGCTGATTGACATGCTGATATCCTGTTATATTCATCAGAACTGATGCCACAAACAAATTTTTTTGGCACGAAAGTTCTTTTCTATGGACTTTCTATCAGCGTCATTGAATTCCTTCATAGTCTTGGGAATGGCTACAACTGGATCTCCAAGGTTCTTTGTAGGGACAAAGGGTCCATCACATATGACATCCAATAACTCAGAATCTTCAGCCATGATGAAGTCGTGCATCCTAGTTTTCCACCATCCATAGTATTGACCGTTGAACCTTGGAGGTCTGTAAGTAGACTGGCCTTCTTCGAAGTTTGGAGGAGTAGCCATGAGGATCATTTCTAGGTGTTAGTCTGATAGAAAGACCTGCTTTGATACCAATTGATAGAATATAAGGGTCCACCAAACTCTATAGAGAACCAGGTTCTCTATCAGGTTCTACAGTACATATACACATGGCAGTAAATAAATTACAAGAGAAATTTTACGTGGAAAATTCCTAGCTCAATAGGATTAAAAACCACGACCTACCCTTGTAGAATTTCAACTTCATTACTGAGCAACTTTTTTGATTACAACCTATGCAACCTAGGAATTAACCTCTTAATCACTAACTAACTTATAATACTCTATTACAAGCCACTTTATAATAACTCTATTATAAAGACTTTACAACATGACTAACTCTAGCAAAGACTCAAACACACAGGTTTAAGGTTTACAAAGAGTTTCCTACAGAATGCTTCTAAACAAGCTAGGTAGGAATTATAATTGAAGAACTATTACAAAGTTACAACTCAACTAAGGACATGCAATAACTAGATGTGGGAACTAGTCCGTAGTTGCTTTGTTCTTTGTTCTTGAAGCACTTGAAACTTGCTTGCTGGATGGTCACGTGAGTGAGCTTTTGTAAAATCTCTAAGTGTTCAAGTGAGTATCTTTTACCTTCCTTGATTGTATATATACATGACTGACATAACTTATAATTATATAAGCATGGTCGGTAAAAAGTCTTCCCTGGAAAGTTGATTGCGACACTGTTCCTGCACTATTACGTGTGCAGGCAGCAACTTTCCAACTGGAGAGTTGACTTCGTACAGTCTCCTCGTGAACTGGTAGGGACATGTTCCCTCAGTTGTTCCTTCTACTCTAAAGGGTTGAATCATATCCCACACTGAATCTCAAGCTGGAACCTTGTGATCTTAAGGTTTTTTAAATGTGTAACAAATTCCTTATCTGGTTCTGGATAGTTAGTTTATTAGATCATCAAAACATAAATTAAAGTACTTATGACCAAAGTACTTGTAACCTATCAAGTTCCTTTTGAGATTTACTACAATATCAATATCATGAACAATTTCATTCATCCGATAGTAAGAAATTCGCTCTTCCAAAGCTCTAAATTGATTTTGTACTACAAGACTTTTTTCTCACCATCCATATGGTGAATATCTCCTTCACGGAGAAAATTATATCATAATTATCATGGTCAAAATCATTCCTTGCTTTAATTTTGCCTTTAATAACTTTTTATAAGGCATGGCAAAATATTTTTTGGCGTACCACATGTACGCGACCAATGATATATTCATGTAATCACATTGTAATATTCATTATCTTTATTTCTCTCAAACCTTCCTTAGAGATGGGTTGTGATATTTATCCAATCATACATAAACATATTATTATGCATAATCTTTATCACATATATATATATTTTCACATTCACTTTCAGGAATGAGTTTTCATTTATAATACTTATCACAATTCATATTTTTTAGGAATGGACAATAATCATTTGAGCGTGTCTCGTATTAACAGACCATATTAATACATATTTCCTTTACCTTTGAAGGATTATTTTGAGAACCCTTATTGTTCTCCTTTTTATAATTACCATAATGATGACTATTATTATTTTGATCTTTGGCATGTCCACGTTCATTGGTCAACCACTTGTCTTCATTTAGACTTATTATGCACCGCTATCATATTCACTTCAAGAATGGAGCAAATCAAGTGGGACAAGCTTCATGTTTTTTAATGAAAAATACATTATTTTTCTTTTGGTCATCATTGTATTATCAATATGGTGCATTGGGTTCAACTCAATGCCTTACTTATATAAAGGCATATTAGACCATAATGAGTTGGGAGTCGGACCCAACTCTTAACATTATGGTGCACCAGAACTCAAACAGAATGCCTCATTCTCATACAATGGCATAATAAACCAAAGTGGACTCACCCTTGATACTTTCATAAATTGCTACTTTCTAATGATCAGTTATTTTTTCCAAAACTTTAGTAATAGTTCGCATGAATATTTTCCATGAACAACCACATGATCAAATATAAAGGGAATAAAATATAATTTTATAACAACAACAATAACATATACAGTTAAATTCCACTAGTGGGATCTGGGGAGAGTAGAGTGTACGCAGACCTTACCCCTCCCCCGAAAAGGGCAGAGAGGTTGTTTTCAGGAGATTCTCGGCTCAACGGGAGAGGCAATAATATTAAAAAATAAATAAGAGAAAAGACATGTAATAACAAAAGGTATCAGAAACAAAATAACCACAACAAAGAAGTGAAAGGACAATAACACAAAACTATGCAAAATAACAATGTGAATATAACAAAGACCGTTAACAAACCTAAACGAAACTCTATCAGACTACCCAGTACAAAGAGGGAAGAACTATCGATACCCCCTAGCCTACCACCCTAATGTTCGACCTCCACATGTTCCTATCAAGAGCCATGTCCTCGAAAATCTGAAGCCGTGCCATGTCCTGCCTGATCACCTTGCCCCAATACTTCTTAGGCCGTCCTATGCCTCTTCTCGTACCTGCCAAAGTCAACCGCTCACACCTCCTAACCGGTGCATCTAGGATTCTCCTCCGCACGTGTCCGAACCATCGAAACATAATTTTACATAGCCATAAATTTAAACTTTGATAAATTCGGCATAGTAAAATTATCATTAAAAATAAGTGAATTAAAAATAATAAAAAATGAAATTTTCGATCCAGTACATACTCATATACTAATATATTATATGTAAATCTATCAAACATATAGTTTAGATATAGTACTATATATCATCCATTAACATTTCATTACCCATAAGAAAAATAAGACAAATAATGAATGAGTATGACACACTTGTTCAAGCCAACAAGTATAAAATAGGTGAAATTCAAATGCAAACTAACATAAGAATAGTGGAATCAGACGCCTTTTTCCTCTTAACGAACGTGGGTATATCAATCTTAAAATAATAACATATAAAATACTTATAGCCAAAGCCGTTTATAATAAAATCAGTAAAGAGATAATTCATACATTTGGTTCATTAAAAAATCATTGTAATGATATAACTATATCCCTCTGGCCAAATCAAAGTAAAATAAATTTGTTACATACCTAACTCTTAAGAACATTTGTCATGTTGGTGTCACCGGTTGTGTAACACTAAGCCTTCGTGGAAAGACTTATCAAGACATGTCCATGCTTTATTCTTCATGAACATCCCTCAATTTAGGAACATATAATAAGTTGGTTAGAAGTCGTGCGGATGACGTGTTAAGAAATTTAGCTCAAAGTAACAATATAAAATAATAAAATAAACAGGAGATACAGAGGGAAAAGAGAGGAGAGATTCTTATTTCTTCAATCGTTCAAGTGTGTACAATGTGATACCCAAACCCTCTATTTATAAGATAATATCTATATATTATTAAAAGGAGAGAAAAAAGCCCTCTCCTTAAGCCAAGTGGCAACCTAAAAAAATATCACATGGCATAGTTAGTTATTTAGTTTATAATTAGTTATTGATTATTATTTTTAAATTTAAATATATAAAAAAATCAAAAATAATAAAATAATATATATATATATTACTTTATTTGAATTAATAAATATAGATATCTTATAATTAAATATAAAAAAATGAAAAATAAATAAATAAAAAATAACTACCCATTCAAATTGGGTGGGAGTAGTTTCAAGTTGGATTTTTTAAATTATTCTAAATTTTAAAATAAAAAGCAAAAAAATAGCTATAAAAAAATGAAAAAAGAGAAGAACTACCCATTCAAAACGGGAAGTAATTTCAATTGGAGTTTTAAAATTAAAAATAAAATTAAAAAATAATGAATTACCAATTCAAATTTGGGAGTAGTTTCAAATTAGATTTTTAAAAATTATTTTAAAATAAAAAAACGAAAATAAAGAAATTAAAAAATTAAATATAGAACAAAAGTTATTGGTTATTATTTTTGAATTTAAATATATATAAAATGAAAATAATAAAATAAAATAAAAAATAACATATATATATATATATATATATATTAATTGCTTATTTTATTTGAATTAATAAATATAGATATTTTATAATTAAATATAATTAAAAACACAAAAAATAAATATATAAAATTATAACTACCCATTCAAATTGGGTGGGAGTAGTTTCAAGTTGGAGATTATAAATTATCTTAAAATAAAAAAGCAAAAAAAAAGTTAGCTATAAAAAAAAAAAAAAAGAAAGATAAAAAAAAACTACCCATTCAAATTGGGATGTAATTTTAAGTTGGAGTTTTAAAATAATTTTAAAATAAAAATGAATTTAAAAAATAATAAATTAACAATTCAAGTTGGGGATTAGTTTCAAGTTGGAGCTTTAAAATTATTTTAAAATAAATAAAACGAAAATAAAGACATAAAAAACTTTCAGAGAAAAAAATTTAATAAAGTAATATGCTAATAAAACTTTCTATTAGAAATGTAATAATATTAAATATTAGATGATATAATAAAGAAAAATACATAACAAAAAATTTATTCAATGCGCTCCCTGTATAAGTCCTGTTAGTTTAATAGAGATTTTGTTCATTAAAATTTAGATAATATTATTAAAAATAATAGAGTAAAATTTAAAATAAAAAAAATTTTAACAGTAATAAATTATAAATCTTCTCATATATGACAAAAAGAAAGCGAATATTAAATATTGGTTAATATAATAAAAAAATATAGAACAAAAAAGTTATTCACTAACTATATAAGTACCTTTGATTTAATAGAAATTTTATTATTGGGTATATCGTATTGACAAGTAAGATTACAATTGAATTTTATTAAAGCAATACAATCTAATAGGATCAAACAAGTCCGATCATAATTTAATTTAATTAATATTTTTTTAATACTGACCGCACATCGCGCGGGTACGACTACTAGTTAAGGTAATAGAAAGGGATGTCATGAATAAGGTATTAATAATTGAGATCATGGGGGAAGATCATGGAGGAGATTATGGAGTTGTGGGAGTTACAACCATAATGGTGAAGAATAGTGGGGAAGTTACTTACATAATAAAGAAGAGTAGTGAAAGTTATATTTGTGTAGTGGACGTCCATACAAATAATATATTTCATAACATAAAGCAAATTATCAACTTTTTTTGGATTATTAATTTTCTTCCTACAAACAATCACTTATAATTTCTTCTGTTATAGGGTATTGCCAAATCCGATTTGTGAATATTACCTACACCTACAGAAAGGTAACAATTTTACAATTACATCGTATGCCAATTATAAATCCCAAAAGAAAAATAAAAGATACAAGAAAGAAAGGTTACAAAGCGAAAAATAAAAAATTTATAAATAAATCCCAAAAGAAAAATCTATGATTAAGATACAAGAAAGAAAGGTTACAAAGCTAAAAATAGATATAAAGCAAGTTATTTGTGTAGTGGACATCCATATAAATAATATATTTCATAACATAAAGCAAATTATCTATATTTTTCTAGATTATTAATTTTACAATTACATCGTATGTGAATTATGAATCCAAAAGAAAAATAAAAGATACAAGAAAAAAAGGTTACAAAGCGAAAAATAAAAAATTTATAAATAAATTCCAAAAGAAAAATTTATAATTAAGATACAAGAAAGAAAGGTTACAAAGCGAAAAATAGACATAAAGCAAGTTATATGTGTAGTGGACATCCATACAAATAATATATTTCATAACATAAAGCAAATTATCTACATTTTTCTAGATTATTAATTTTCTTGCTACAAACAATCACTTATAATTTCTTTGTTATAGGGTGTTACCAAATCTAATTTGTTAATTTCTAGATTATTAATTTTACTATTACATCGTATGTCAATTATGAATCCAAAAGAAAAATAAAAGATACAAGAAAAAAAGGGTACAAAGCGAAAAATAAAAAATTTATAAATAAATTCCAAAAGAAAAATTTATAATTAAGATACAAGAAAGAAAGGTTACAAAGCGAAAAATAGACATAAAGCAAGTTATATGTGTAGTGGACATCCATACAAATAATATATTCCATAACATAAAGCAAATTATCTACATTTTTCTAGATTATTAATTTTCTTTCTACAAACAATCACTTATAATTTCTTTTGTTATAGGGTGTTACCAAATCTAATTTGTTAATATTACCTACAGAAAGGTAACAAATTTACAGTTACATCGTATGCCAATTATAAATCCCAAAAGAAAAATAAAAGATACAAGAAAGAAAGGTTACCAAGCGAAAAATAGAAAATTTATAAATAAATCCCAAAAGAAAAATTTATAATTGAGATACAAGAAAGAAAGGTTACAAAGCGAAAAATAGAAAATGGCGTCGCCCGGACTCGAACCGGAGACCTTCAGTGTGTTAGACTGACGTGATAACCAACTACACCACGACACCATTGTGAAGAAAGGATCTTCCTATCTTTATAGATATAAAAATTTATAGTTGAGGCAATAATTTCCATGAGGTCTCGGTTAGGATTGAGGACGAAGCAAGAGAGATGGTAGTAGGGAGAGTGAAGTCACTAAAGCCATTGGCATGGACTCCATTTCCTTCTCAAAATAGCTTCAACTGGCCCTGGGTTCTTGTAAGAAAACATTCAAGAGTAAGACCCTTAACAAGTAGTCAAGGTGATCAGAGAGAGCCACAAATAATGAGCAAAGTCATTGACTCACATTTGCATGTTTGGGCATCCCCACAAGAGGTACATACCACCAGATTTTATACTTTTTTTGTTTAGCAGATTTTGTTGAAGTATGAGGAATTAATTAATTAATGTGTATTGTTAGGCTGCAGAAAAGTACCCTTATTTTCCTGGCCAAGTGCCTAGTTTGCCTGGTCATGTCGATTACCTGCTGGAGGTACCTCACTTTTTTCAGCTATTGATGTTATAGATGCCTCTTTATGTTTTTCTTCTTTTGGGTATGTTTGGTATGACTGAGATGTTTATCTTTAGATTAGTATTTTTCGTGATAAATCATGTTCTAGTGTTTGATTATTTTAAATTGTTGAAAATGTTTTCTACAAGATTACCAAAGTGAAAGTTACTTCTACATGGTTTGGTTATCTTGAATTGTTAAAATGTATTCTTTAAGAAAAATATTTATGGAAAGAGGAAAATGGCTTCAATATATCACCTATTTTAGTATCCAACGAAGCATTTGAAAGTGATCCAGAAAATGACTTTCTAAGGTAAAACATTTCCGTTGAAAATGCTTCCGACATACCAAAGATGCTTCTCTTGTTGTCACTGTTGAGTGTTGATTTTGTACCAACATTTGAAATCCCTTCAAATGTTTATGTTTCGAGCAGTGTATGGAAGAAGCAGGTGTGGATGGAGCACTTATTGTTCAACCAATTAATCACAAGTTTGATCATTCTTATGTTACCAGGTCATTTCATTTCTCTCTTCACTATATCGAATTTCCAGCTTTTTCTTTTATCTATAAGAAGTAGATTTCCAGGTTTCAGTGAATGAAGTTGTTCCTTAAGTAGTATATAATAGAAGATTTGTCAATTGTCTTCAGTAAGATGCTTGTTTTCAATACGTTACTAATAGTAGCAAATGGCTAGTCCAAAACTAACATATGTACATATGTCTTTCAAGTTTCAACTATCAAGGATATTGCACCAAATGTTACTTACCCTCTTTTTTCTCCTTCCCTTAAACTGCGAGCACAAACGTGTTATTTGTGCATTCTTCGGTGTTCTAGTTGGTTAATTATCTTGTGTTGGTAGCAGTCATATTGACTTGAGAGATTGTCTGCCCTATGCATAATTACTTTTATCCAGTGTGCTGAAGAAGTTTCCGTCAAAATTCGTCGGTTGTTGCCTTGCAAATCCAGCAGAAGATGGGAGTGGAATAAAGCAGCTTGAAGATCTGGTTTTAAAGGTTTGGTAACTCATATTTATAGATATTAGTGTTTTCATTATTTGGGTATTATGTTGACAAAAGATACCACTCATTCTAGGATGGTTATCGTGCTGTTCGCTTTAATCCGTATCTTTGGCCTACTGGTGAAAAGGTATCAATCTTGATGCAGAATCTTTACTTCCATAATATTGATCTCAGAGTTTATTTTGCCGTGGACCTTCGTATTGCCAGTGAAGTTTATCAGAGTATGAGGCGTTAAACTCTTTAATAGATTCGTTATGTTGGAAGAACCTATGAAGTTTTCTTTTAACCATACGTTCCTTCCTTTATGGTTAACTAGATGCAAAGAAAACACATGTCCAACCAGAAATTAGAAGAAAATCAGATACATACCTGAATAGTCTTGTACTTGGTTATGCCTTCAAATTCTAAGAGTGATGTAATGCTGAAGTGGGTGGACTTATCTTTGGTAATTGCCACTAACCATGTTGAGTCTTTTAGCAGATGACAAATGAAATTGGGAAGGCATTATTCTCAAAGGCTGGAGAGCTTGGAGTTCCAGTTGGTTTCATGTGTATGAAGGTACTTCAATTACTAGCATTCAACTCTTGGGGAAATACATAAAAACTATAAGTAATAATTTGCCATAAACTGTTTGTCCGTGGTACTATTACAAGCTCTTCAGTTGAGGAGAGCATTGTTCAACTCAATGTTTTTCCATGAAGTTCTCATTCTGCGTCTACAATAATGAATAGTAGACTATGAGATGACACTAAGATGGATTCTTTCAGGGTCTGGATTTGCATTTGCAAGAAATTGAGGTACTGTGCACAGAATTTCCCTCAACTGTTGTTCTGCTTGATCATCTGGCTTTCTGTAAGCCCCCAAAGTAAGTCATCGCTGAAGCTCTTTTCTGAATTGTCATTCGTTGGTGAGAATAGAGAATAACGTTAGGTGATTTGTCTGAATGTCTTGTAGCAATGATGAAGAAAGACCAAGTTTCTCAGAACTGTTAAAGCTTTCAAGATTCCCACAGGTAACTTTTGCTGAAAATCATACTGGATTTCTTTAGTCTACACTTGGTTGAATATTTAACATCTGCTCTGGATCCTGCAGAAGACAACTAAATCTGTGTAAACAAAAACTAACCAATTAAGATGTTCTTTGCTCGCAACATTCTCAAGATTTTAAACCTTTGTAGTTGGGCTCAAGGCACTGAAACTCTCTTTTTGACTTTAGCCTGAGACCTGCCTAATCAGTAATCATCCTTTTTTAAGATACATTGCACACAGCATTTTATTCTCTAGTTCTGATCTTTTCCAAACCAAAATAAGAGCTGGAAGATTATTTGACTGTTTTGAACATTATTCTGAAATATTATTGACAAATCTCTTCCTAGTGTTAACTGAACTCAAACAGATGGGGAAAGAGGAAAGTCCCGGACTTTGAAATTCAATTACCAAACAGTTTCCTTCTTAGCCTACTGTTATCAGCAACGGTTGGCTTAAGGTCATTAAGTTGATTGATATCTGAGCTGGTTCCTCAAATGTAGAAAAGTTCTTACGCGCCTTACGCGCCGACACAAAGATTACGAACATCTTTCTTTTTTCGACACTAGATTCGTCCGACAAACCTTCAATGCCTACCACCGTGGCTCCAATTCAGACCAAAGTTCCCCACTTTCCAATTCACACAGCAACAATTCAGCCAAATCCAACCCCCTTAGGTCCCAATCAGATTCCACAAAATCAATTAATACCCCAAACCCAGGGAGATCTGGACCATGGGCCAAGAGATCTGCAGCAGAAAGGTGCAAAAAGGGATGACCTGTTAGTCTCAGAACAGATCCAAACGGGAGTTCCCTCCACTTCTAGTGCTTCTCAATTAGTAGCTCAACAAGAGAACTCATACGTAGATGCACTTTGAAACCGACCTTCAGAGACTCGAAGTCAAATACGACTCATACCGAGGCCATATGAACTGGTTCAAGGAAAACCAGTTGTAGTATTCACAGAGGAAGAGGACGAGCTTCTCGCTGCTACCTGCAAATGGACCATTGTTGGCAAGTTCCTCAGAACAAGACCTTCAATCGAATTCATTAGGGATGAGTTTGCAAGGATCTTTCCTGGAAGAGGAAAAATTCGTATTGGAGCTAAAGATATGCAACACGTGTTCATTGATTTTGACAACAAGGATGATCATATGGATGTATATGCCAGACCTTTCTTGCAATTTGGGGATCATGTAATGAAAATTCAGAAACGGACTAAGAGGTTTAAAGCGGGTGCTGAAACAACCTTGACCCCTATCTGGATTAACCTTCCGGATTTACCTTGGCATTACTATGAATGGGCTGCTTTGTGCAGGATTTTAGAACCAGTGGGAATGCCTCTAAGCATGGATAAGGCCACCCTCTCAAAGACAAGGCCTACTACTGCAAAAGTAAGGGTTGAGATTGACCTAGCTAAGCCTATGATTAACGAGGTTTTAGTTGAAATACGGAAGAAGGATGGTAGCTTGGAAACGATCGTGCAGAAAGTGGAGTATGAGACCTTTCCTGCTTATTGCTTTCATTGCAAAGTTCAGGGTCATAGTGATGACAAATGCAGGGTCCAACATACTGAATTGAGGAAGAGAGCAGCAACCTCAGATAAGCCTAAAGAAGGAGACGGGATCCTATTTAGGGATTCAAGGTCTTACCAGCAAACCCAACAAAAAAAGGAACATACACCTATGCAAGTGGATACGCCAAAAAGCCAACTAGTGCCTCCAACTGTACCTGGGAATCCAATCGATCGGGAGATTCGAGCTGCCAGCGTAGGAGAAGCCGGTGGAAAGGTTACTGGGGATGAAGCTTGGCAGGAAGTTGCAAGAAGAAGGGGAAAAGGCATAAACAACAGAAGGAATGAAGCCTCCAATAATAGTGCAAAAGAATCTAAATTGATCCAAAATTCTCAATCGAATGGAGGGTCTCGATATTTCAGAAGGAAAAATGGTCAAAATGTCATTACTGTCAATCATAATGATAGTGGGCAGCAAATTAGCATGGATGTTACAATCAATGGGAGCATGGTAACTGGACAAAAGCCTTCACAACCACGAAAGACAACCAGACTAGACAAAGATAGGACCTCTAAGAAAAAGGCAGTGAAGCCTTTATTCAAGGAAATTCAGAGACCTGTCGGGAAGGTGAAGAAAAAGAAGGAGACTGTTCTACCTGCCGCGGAAGACCACTATCAAATTTGCAAGAATCTATGCTTCAAGTTAACCAGGAAGAGATGAGTGCGATTAGAAAAAAGAAGAAACGTTTTGCCACCACTATAAGCATCCCAGATGAGGTTAGATTGAGGGAGGAGGAGGAAACTAAATACGAGATGGTAAGCCTAGGCAAAATGTTTGGCTTGGATCCTGAGCTTTCAGCTAGGATTGCTGCACGGAAGGCTAAAGAGAAGGAGAAGGAAGCCTTAGATGGTGAACCAACATTTCATGATGCTCCTAGTGTTCAATGTTTGGTTAACTCTCAGAATGATGACTATGAGCAGCTCACTCAAAATGGTGAACATGCAGAAAGTAGAGGGGGCAGCACCAATATCACTAATCTTTGTTCCAACAATGGTGAGGAAGATACCCGAGCTAACTGTCTAAATGAGAACTTTAATGATGTTGATATGGAGGCTCTCTCACTAGAACTGGAGATCTCCAAATCAGATGACGAACAACAAAGGCGGGGCAAGGAAATACTTGAAGATGGTAGTAATTGTGCCAGGCAAGTGCGCCAAAGTGTTACATATTTCAACAATCTGTCTCCTAGAGGGGTAATAAGCTCAAATGTTGGGAGAGCTGTAATGTTCCTAAAGGGAGGCAAAAGAAACAACAAATTGGATATAAATGGCCTAATATGTGATGTTTCTCATGATTAGTACAATCTCATGGAATATTAGAGGTATAGGCTCTCAAGGAGCTTGTGAAAGACTCAAAATTCTCATACAACAATACAAATTACCATTTGTAATTCTACAAGAGCCAATGGTGAATGCCAGGAAGATTGACAAATATAAAAGGACACTAGGATATCAATCTTGTTTTTCAAATTGTGCCAACAAGATTTGGATATTTTGGTCCTCTGACTATGTGATAGATATTCTGGAGGATAAAGAACAACATGTTCTCTTGAAAATTCTAACTCTATAGGTGCTCAACCTTTTTACATTTCTGCTGTCTATGCAAAGTGTGATGAGACTTCGAGATGTGTCTTATGGGAGGAGCTTAGAGATTTAGCCAGTTGGGTTAATGGTCCATGGGGGGTGGTGGGTGACTTTAATGTTGTTTCATGTGAGGAGGAGAAGAAAGGAGGAAGACCTTTCCGAGTTAAAGATAGTTTGGATTTTCTGGCTTGTTTATCTGACTGTGGACTTCAGGATGCTGGATATTGTGGCTCTCAGTTCACCTGGAGTGACAACAGGGATCCCCCCCAATACTATTTGGGAGAGGTTGGACAGACTGGCCTACAATGCAGAATGGTTTGATGCATTTGGGAGCACTGTCGTCACCCACCTATCTAGGTCTTGCTCGGACCATGCTCCATTACTGCTATCTGCGGCCAGCACTGACTGTGATTTTGTAAAGTATTTTAAATTTCTCAATATATGGGTAGAACATGAGGAGTACTTGGGGAAAATTCAACAAGCCTGGTCAGAAGAAGTTTTTGGCAATCCTTTGTACATCTTTCATCAGAAGCTTAAGAAAGTGTGTTCTACTCTCAGTGCTTGGTCCAGACAAGCTTTTGGTGATATATATGAAGAACCAAAGAGGCTTGAAGCTCTCATAAGAAGTTTGGAGGAGGCAATGATCTATGATCCATCTCCTGAATGCAGAATGAACTTATCTAAAGCAAGAGCGGAATTTACCAGATTTTTGAAGCTGCAGGACTCAATTCTGAGGCAGAAGGCAAGAGTTAAATGGTTGACAGAGGGTGATGATAACACAGCTTTCTTTCATGCTGCAATCAAGGATAGAAGGAAGAAATTAAACATCCAAAGGATCAGAGATGATAATGACAACCTTATGGAAGGTACAGCAGAGGTGGCAGGAGCAGCAGTCAGATTCTTTCAACAACTATTTGGTGTTTAAATAACCATTGAAGATCTTACTGTGCTGGATGTGGTGAAGAGAACTGTTACTGAAGAGGATAATGCTTTTCTCACTGAAATACCAACCATGGAGGAGGTTAAAAAATGTGTCTTCATGTTGGATGCTGATAGTGCGCCTGGACCTGATGGTCTTACTGGCAGGTTCTACCAAAGTGCCTGGTCCATTATTGCCGAAACTGTGTTTAATGCTGTAGTGGCCTTTTTTTGATGGAGCTCAGTTACCAAGATTTTTCACTCACACGTGTCTAGTAATGCTTCCAAAGGTGGAATCCCCTCAAACCTTCTCAGACGTTAGGCCTATTAGTTTGTGCAATGTGTCTAGCAAGATTATTGCTAAGCTCTTAAATGCTAGATTAAGTACCTTGTTGCCAAGAATCATTTCACATAATCAGAGTGGATTTGTTAAAGGTAGAGCCATAACCGAGAATATTTTGTTGGCTCAAGAGATTGTGAATGATATTGGGAAACCTGTTGAGGGGAGCAATGTGGTTATGAAATTAGACATGGCAAAAGCATATGATAGAGTATCATGGTCCTTTCTCTGCCTCATGCTGAGAAAAATGGGTTTTGCTGAGAGCTGGATTGACATTATTCATAGATATATCTCAAACAATTGGTACACAATAATTGTGAAATGGGAGTGGGCATGGATTTTTTAAATCTGGGAGAGGGCTCAGGCAAGGTGATCCCCTCTCACCTTCTCTTTGTTTTGAGTGTTGAATTGTTATCCCAATTATTGAATGAACTCCACAAGCACAGAGGGTACAAAGGTTTCTACATGAGTAGTCATGGTCCACAAATCAACCATCTCGCCTTTGCCGATGATACTATTTTATTTTGCAATGGTGGGAAAGCTACTCTTCAGCCGATCCAAACTGCATTAGCAACATATGAACAAGTCTCTGGACAGAAGATCAATAAATCTAAATGCAGTTTCTCATTGGCTTCTTCTGCAACACAAAGATCCATTCGCAGGATTGAGGAAATAACAGAGATGAGACATGAACCCCTTCCTATCAAATACCTCGGTTGTCCTATATATTCCGGTAGAAAAAAGTTATCTACCTTTGCAGGGATGGTTAGCAAGGTGATTAACAGGATCAAAGGATGGTATTTAAAGCTACTTTCTTCTGGAGGCAGGGCAGTTCTTATCAGGCATGTTCTATTGGCCCTGAATGTCCATATATTAGCTGCAGTCCATCCAACCAAGGGTACTATCGCTACAATTGAGAGGTACTTAGCTAGATTCTTCTGGTCTAGGCAAGAGACTAGTGACAGATACCATTGGTCGGGATGGTCCAAACTTTGTTTTCCATATGAAGAGGGAGGGGCTAATTTTAGAAAGTTGGAGGATGTCTGCAAAGCCTTCACAGCAAAGCAATGGTGAAGGTTCAGAACAACAAACTCCTTATGGTCCCAATTTGTCAAAGCCAAATATTGTAGAATCTATCATCCACTGATTAGTCAATGGACTGCTGGCAAATCCCATAATTGGCAGGCTATGTGCAAATTGAAATATGAAGTAGAGCAGAACATCTTATGGAGAGTTTGGAGAGGTAATAGCAGTTTTTGGTATGATAATTGGACCAATTTTGGTCCTTTGTCTTCCAGCTTAGGCGAAGATGTCGGGTATGACAATACCAAAGTTAATGAAGTATATAAGGATGGAGTATGGGACTGGTCTTGCTTACATATTCAGCCTCCTGAAGCTGTTAAAACTTTGGTAGCCTTTGTTCACATCACAATTGGCCAAGAAGAGGATGATATTCCAATCTGGACAATTACTACTTCAGGAAAATTCAGTGTGGCCTCTGCTTGGAATGTATTAAAACAAAGAAAGGATCTTGCTCCTTTTGACTCTAAGTTATGGCATAAAGATGTCCCATTTAAGATATCTTTCTTGGCTTGGAGAGCTGTCCATGGAAAAATCGCAACAGATGAAAGGATCACGAGGTTTGGGATTTCCCTAGCTTCTAAATGTTGTTGCTGCCCTTCTCCCAGAATGATCCCACGCGAAGAAACGTGTGAACATTTATTTTGTCGGGGACATTTTGCACAACAAGTGTGGGCAATTTTTGCTGGAATGGTTGGAATAGCTCACATGAACATCCCCTTAAGAATTCCGTTTGCTAACTGTTCGAATCATAAGTCCAAAAACTCAGTTGCTGCTTTTGTTTTCCACATTATGCCTCCTATTGTTGTATGGGAGTTGTGGAGGTCAAGGTGTTGTAGCAAATATGAAATGGAGAGGCGTGGCTAGATCCAAATGCCTTATCACTTTTAACATTGCCCAATTAGTTAACTCTCATTTTGGGAAGCTAACTGTTAACAATAATTGGGAAGATATATGTAAATTCTTTGACTACTCTCTGGTTGAAAGGTGCATAACTGAGGTCAAGTGGCTTAAACCACCCTTGCTCTTTATTAAGTTAAACAGTGATGGTAGTTGTGTTAATGGGAAGTGTGGAGGTGGCGGGGTGGTTAGAGACAATGGTGGTAAAATGCTTATGGCTTATGCTATACCAATGGATCAAGGAAGAAGTAACTTAGCAGAAGCAGAGGCCCTTCTTTTTGGCCTAAAATGGTGCGATCAACAAGGATATGGACTGATTATTGGTGAAACTGATTCCTTGCTACTTCACAACTGCATTCAAGGCATATGGTCCACACCATGGAGAATCAACAGTATTGTTATGGAGGTAAAAACACTGGTTGAACAAAAGGGTCTAATCATTAGACATTGTTTTAGAGAAGCAAATCAAGTTGCGGACAAGATGGCTTCACTAAGTCATCAATTAGAGGAAGTGTATATTTTCACTTATTTTGATACATTGGCGCGGCAAGTCAAAGGGCTACTAAATGTAGATAGATGGCAAATTCCAGCATTCCGAGTCAAGAAGAGAAGACCAAGTACCATAGTGTATGAACCACCATGAGTTCTCAACTTTATTACCAATTGGCATGTTGGTGCGGAGATAATCACACCAATTATGTACTTATTGTATGAATTTGCTGTGTCAAATTCTCAATCTATATAGAAGGCCAGGCTTACCCTCCTTCTTCAAATTGTATCTTTTGCATTGCAATGGTAATAAAATCGTGACTAAAAAAAAAAAAAAAGATATCTGAGATAGTATTTGCATTGTGCGTGACAGGTATATGTAAAATTCAGTGCTATGTTCAGAGTGTCAAGAAATCGGTATCCATATGAGGACTTGTCTCAAGTTCTGGCCCAACTAGTCTCCAGTTATGGTGCACACCGTGTCATGTGGGGAAGGTAATAAATCACCATCATAATTGTTCATTGCACATCAGAACAACCTTAGAACTTCTAAATAGATTGCTAAATGTTATCGGGTGTATCTGAATCCGAATCTATTTACATGCTACAGTGACTTTCCCTACGTTGTTCCCGAGTGCGGGTATAAAGAAGCAAGAGAAGCAGTTCATCTTCTTGCTAAGCAGGGACATTTACCTCCTTCTGCCACTGAGTGGATCTTGGGTAAAACAATTATGCAGCTCTTTGATGGAAAATGGAGTTCTGTAGTAACTTGTTGACTACAAACATAACTGGAAATAACAGGTTGATGAGTTCCAAACGCGTCATTGAAACCTTAGTTGTACTTTAGCAGGGCAAAGAAGACTAGCTTTGTAAGCATTACTGCTATAACCTCTTTTCTTGGAGGCACAAACAATACATCTATGGTATATAATATGACCAACTCATTAAATGCATAAGCCTTTTTGATGTCAGCTTTCCCATGTTTGGTCCACAACATCTTCTCTAGGAAAACAAGTTCCTTAAAAATCAGAAAAAGCTTTTCACGCCGATTGGACTCTCCACCCCCCCCCCCCC
>MU700597.1:150399-161543 GCA_026770625.1 Nicotiana glauca | reverse complement strand
CATGAAATACCTCTCTTCTTCCTTCCACAACCAAAACTAGCGCCCCCACCCACCCTCCACCCACAACCAAAACATGCCATTTTCCTCGCCCGATTCTCTAAATCCTCTCTCCAAATAGCTGTGGCGATCCGAGCCGCGATTTAATATATTTTTCACTTCATTTTGTGTTAGCTAGGATTTAGCTTACTTGACCATTTCGCTATTCTTCATAGGCCATAGATGTAAAAATGGCTTTACTTGAAATGCTTGATAAGTATAAATGAAAAACAAGTTCTGAACTTTAAGAAGAAAAATGAAAAACAGATATTTCTTTTTAGTGATTTAAGGTGGCTTGGTTGGAACCTTAGTGACTGATTTTCATGGAAGTTATGGTGGTTTCATGGTGGTTGGCACTTGAAAGAAGAAGAGAGGTATTTCATGTTTTTTCTTATAAAAAAAAAAATAGGCTGCAAAAAATGGGTCATGGGCTTAAAATTTGGTTAGCAGTCACACATATGCCACATCAGCGACCCGTGTCTATTTGATCTGAGTAATAGTCACTTGAAGTGTCTAACTGATAAAGGGGTCAGTTGAGGTGTTCAGCTGGTCGTTGAGGACAACTTCAAGGGGTTGTTTATGTATTTCGCCATCAAAAATTACAAAAAGCACTTCCCAAATAAATAGGCCAAACACAAATTGTTACTCTGCAAAAGTATTTTTTCAGAAAACATTTTTTAGAATAAGAAGTTGACGGGTTGGCCGATCGGGCTGTTATAGTTTCTTTGGCCAAACAACTTATTTCGAAATGTGCTAGCAAAAAAGTATTTTTGGTGAGAAGTAGTTTGTGTTTGGCTAATTAATTTGAAATGTATTTTTGAGCAACAGTTAGTATTTGGCCAAGTTTTAAAAAAATGCTTCTACGTGTATTTTTCTCAAAAGTACTTTTCAAAAAAATATTTTTGGGAAATAACTACTTTTATCTGCTTCTCAAAAATTATTTCTGCTTCTACTCAAAAGCAATTTTTTTTTCCTGTTAAAAGCTTGGTCAAACACCTTAACTTTGGACGGAAAGAAATACTTTTGGCACAAAAAAAATACTTTTTGTCAAAAAGAAGCTTGGCCAAGCAAGCTCTTAATCAGTGTCGGATCTAGTGCATTAGTTTCGGGTTCCAATGAAGCCGGTAATTTTTGTCTAAATCTGTATTTGTATTGAAGAATTCATTAATTGTATAAGAATATTTAGCTTGAAACATATTCCGTTAATCCAGCTATTATTGTATATTAAGTTGAGATTTCTGTAAGAACTCTTAAACTTAAAATCTTGGATCCACCTCTGCTCTTAATCTATATTGGATTTATCAGATATAATTCACTGTCATACATAGCAATTGGGATCATTTTAATCCTAGACCAATCAAATATTACCATACTGAACTAACAATGAAATAACTGAATATATAGCACAATTATTTTCAAGTACGATGGTTTGAACTCGGATGGTTTGAACTCGGAGAGATGGATTGATTAAATGACCATATAAATATGCTAGTTTGAATCAATTATGTAGTTGTTTCCTCCTCCTATATTTTCTTATGTTTTTTTCCTATGTTGGTGAGAGACTGTAAAAGGATGAAATGTTCACGATTTATCAAAATGTTAAAATTTGAAACTTTTTCAATTATAATTTAGAATTTGTTATAAGATATATAAGAGATTTATTCCCAATTCATATTATATATTTTATGTTACAAAATTTAGTCTATGCTATTACGAGTTCTACATCTCTTATTAATCCTCTTATGCTTTTCAAGTTGTATGTGATTTTTTCAAGAAAGACACATGGAGTAAATTTAATTAATATAATCAGAATCTATTTCCATTTTCCAGTTTCCCTTTTAAATATCCACTTAGATTAGTACTCCCTTTGTCTTAACAAAGTATATTTAATGTTCAAAATTAAAATAGTGTTCTCATGGAAGAGAAAAGAATGTCATATATCAATGGTAAATCATAAAAGTATGTCTTTTTTAATTTTGTAATAAGGATACGATTATATTAAAAACTAAACAGTGATATTATTATAAAAGGGGAGTCAATCGCAGTACAGTAACATCCGAAAGGTCCTTACTGAAAGCATCTAAAGTAAAGGGTGGGGGAGACATAAAATGTATGAGACTCCGCTGCAATTGGCCTTCAGAAGGAATTAGCTAGGAGCATGCCATATTTTGCCAGGGCTTCTGCTACACTGTTTGCCTCCCGGTAGATGTGGTCAAGTGTGGCCGTCTGTAGTTGATGGAGTAAGGTCTTGCAATCAAAAATAAGATGTGAGTATACATTGTTTCCATTGTGTATCATGGAGATAAGTAGCTGTGAATCAGTTTTAATCTTTAAGGGTAGGAAAAGTAGGTCAGTTGCAAGCTGGAGGCCTAAGAAGAGGGCTCGGAGTTTGGCTTCTAAAGCAGTAGAGCAAACAATTGGCATAGTGAAGCCTCAGATCCACTGTCCTTGGTGATTTCAGATAACTCCTCCAGCTGATGCTTGCAGCGTGTGCGGATTGAAGAAGCCATCGGTGTTAAATTTGAAAAAGGGAGCTTCGGGTGGAGGGGGTGTCATTTAATGTGTTGGACGTGAGCAGAAGGGATTGGTGGTTGTATAGGGTATAAGGAGTGAAATTCGATAACGTGGAAGAGTATGGTTGGTGGGTGGATGGGGTTGTGGAGGTTGCATGTATCCTTGACTATCTTTTAATATCTACCAAAAATCTTTTAACATTAAGGTTCATGCTAAGTTTTATTGATCTTATACAACAACAACAACAACAAACTCAGTATATTCCCAATAAGTGTGGTCCCGAAGGGTAGTCTATACGCATATCTTATCCTTATCTAATGCAGGTACAGAGGCTGATACCAATAGACTCTCGGCTCGGGAAGGGTAAGAAAAAAAGAGGAAAGCAAGAAAGAAAGAAAAAGGAAGAGAGAAGAAAAAGGAAGAGATAAAGGATAAGTAGTACCAAATAATAGCTACAGGGAATACAATATCTGAAGCGAACAAAACCACATAACGCAATAAAAATCTAAGAATATGAAGGGACATGCGTGCTACTAAGACTATCGGTGAGCAACTAAAAACTACCCATTAACCTTCTACCTTAATCCTCGATCTCCACACCCTCCTATCAAGGGTCATGTCCTCAGTTGAGCTGAAGCAACGACATGTCCTGTCTAATCACCTCTCCCCAGTACTTCTTAGGCCTACCTCGACCTCTTCGCAAACTCGCCATGTCCAACCTCTCACACCTCCTAACATGAGCATCAATACTTCTTCTCTTAACATGTCCGAACCATCTCAGTCTCGACTTTCGCATCTTGTCCTCCACGAAGGCTACTCCCACTCTGTTCCGGATTGCTTCATTCTTAATCTTTTCTCTCCTGGTACACCCACATATATAACTCAACATCCTCATCTCTGCTACTTTCATCTTCTGTACGTGAGAGTTCTTGACTGGCGAACACTCAGCCCCATACAGCATAGTCTGTTGAACCTCCACTCTATAAAACTTACTCTTAAGTCTTGGCGGCACTTTCTTATCACATAAAATACCGAAAGCAAGCCTCCATTTCATCCATCCTGCTCCGATGCGATGTGCGACATATTTGTCAATCTCCCCGTTACCTTGGATAATAGACACGAGATACTTAAAACTCGCTCTCTTGGGGATAACTTGAGCATCAAGCTTTACCTCGACGTCTGCTTCATGGGTCCCATCACTGAATTTGCACTCCAAGTATTCTGTTTTGGTTCTACTCAATTTGAAACCTTTAGACTCCAAGGTCTATCTCCAAACTTCCAACCTCGCGTTAACTTCGCTTCACGTCTCGTCTATCAACAGTATATCATCGGCAAATAGCATGCACCAAGGCACCTGCCCTTGGATGTGTCACGATAGCACATCCATCGCCAAGGCAAATAAAAACGAGCTAAGAGTCGTCCCCTGGTGCAACCCCATCACCACAGGAAAATGCTCCGAGTCACATCCCACAGTCCTCACCCGAGTCTTCGCATCATCATACATATCCTTAACCCTAATATACGCTATCGGAACGCTGCTAGCCTCCAAACACCTCTACAGGACCTTCCTTGGGACTTTATCGTACGCTTTCTCAAGGTCAATAAACACCATATGCAATGCCTTCTTCCTCTCCTTGTACTGCTCCACTAATCTCCTTACCAGATGAATCGCTTCCATAGTCGAACGCCTCGACATGAATCCAAACTAATTCTCGAAAATAGACACGCACCTCCTTACCTTGGCCTCCACCACCCTCTCCCAAACCTTCATAGCATGACTCAACAGCTTGATACCCTTATAATTGTTGCAATTTTGGATATCACCCTTGTTCTTGTAAAGTGGAACCATCGTACTCTACCTCTATTCTTTGGGCATCTTCTTCGTCTTAAAACTAACATTAAACATCCCAATGAGCCACTCCAAGCATGCTCGCCCTGCGCTCTTCCAGAATTCCACCAGAATTTCGTCTGGCTCCGTCGCTTTGCCCTTGCACATCTTACACATCGCCCCTTCCGCCTCCTCTACCGTAATCCGCCTACAGTACCCAAAATTTTGCCGACTCTCGGAGTGCTCCAACTCACCCAGCACAATGTGTCTATCCTCCTCCTCGTTCAACAGTTTATGAAAGTATGTCGGCCATCTTCTCCTAATAAATGCCTCATCCAACAATACTTTGTCATCCTCGTCCTTGATACACTTGACTTGGTCTAAGTCACGGGCCTTCCTCTCCCTCACCTTGGCCAGCCGATACAATTTCTTGTCATCACTTTTGTCCCCAAGCTCCTCATAATAACTTCTATTGATTTTATAATGAAAATTAATACTATAATTTTTTTTGTCTTTTAGAATATTTTTTGTTTTTGTTTTATGTAACAGAATTGAGTCACCTTAGTGTCGTTGCAACCCTTGTGTGCCTCTTTCAAAAAGTATAATTACATAGACCTACTTTTAAGTTTGACTTTGTAATACTTACTTTATTGAGGTTTAAAATATTGTATTTATCTCTTTTAGTTTGATTTTTAATAGGCAAAATACATAGTTTACCTATTGACCTTGCACTCAAATTACTATTACGCTCCTCTTCTCCACGGGCAACCTTTTACACACCCAATCTTTGTAGAGTGTCTCTAAGACACACCACTTTGCCCACGTGGTCAGTGCATATCTTTACAATCAAATGAAGCATGTGAACAGGAGAACTTTTGTATCAGATGTCAATTTTTTAGTTTTTAAAAAAAAAATTAAATAGGGTCATCTTCTTCCTTGTTTAAAAACCACCAAACCTACCATGGCTGCTACTTGACACTTAATTAGACCCACTTCTCTCCACCCAATCTACTCTTCTCAAATAGACCCACAAAGATTTTTCATATCTCTTCTTGTTGGTCATTAGTCTTTAGTTTTATAGATTTTTTTGTTAAGAAATTATAATTAGAATTCAACAATTAAACTCTTTGTAGCATATGTACAGAAAATTCTTTCTTTTCTAGAAAAGCTTAACTTGAGCTTTTGTCATAGTTAAGTTAAATTTTTCGAAAGGATGGATTTTTCAAAAGTATCTTCCGCCATTAAAGCTTACCTCAAGCTTTTGCAAATAAGCATATTCTTTAAATTTGTTAATGGGTAAATTTATAAATAATTAAATTGTAAAATTCATAATCTTCTTCGCTAAAAAATGCACATTCCTCTTTATTATTATTATTATCTTTTTGCTTTAGTTGTGGAAATCAAAAGAGCAAGAAATTAAAAGCATGGTGATGACAGTTATGGTGGAAAGGATGAAGAAGATACGGATATAATTATAATTTTATGTGCTATCTTTTTATTATTAGTCAGTGACACGTATCACGATTTTATTGGCGCGTGACAATACACATGCTTTGAAAATCCGGTGAATAAAAAAGCAGTGTATCTTAGACACACTCGACAAAGGTTGGATGTGTAAAAGGTTTCTCGTGGTGAAGAGGTGTGTAATAGGGATTTGGATGCAAGATCGATGTGTAAATTATGTATTTTGCCCTTTAATATAAAGGGATAAAACTAGCTTTAAAGGATGACCTTTTGTAATTTAAATTAGACGCAAGCTTTTATAGCACTTACTTTCCCTAACCAAAAACGAAGAAGAAAGAAAATGTTATTTAGGCTAGATTTCTTGACATTTCTTATATACTAGAAGCAATAGGGGAAAAAACCACAAGAACATACGGTTGATGATAGCCCATGATATTAATTAATGCAATAAAAAAGAAATAATTGCCCGAATTTGTGTTTTAGGTCAAAGTCAAATCCTCGATCAAACATGTCAAACATGGTCAAGTCAACCAACACACAAATCAACTCAAATCCCAAAATTGGGTTGTGGACGAAACCCATGAATCTATATGGTTCATTCCCAGAGTTAACACTATTTTCAAAGGAGGAATTTTCGGAAACCACTATTGTTTAGTGGCTATTATAATTAACTCCCTGTTGGTATTATATACATAATTACTTTTTATAGCTACTATTCAGTTGTTACGGTAGTGTATTCGCTGTATTTGTGACACAACATAAAAAAATACCTAAAAATTAGGGTAGTCCGGCTGTACGCGCATGTATTCACATGTATTTGCGCTGCTGTATTCATGAATGCATCAGTAAAAGCGCCTAAAATCGTATCAGTCCAGCTGTACGTACATGTATTCACATGTATTCGTGCCATGTATTCATGAATACAACAACAAAAAGCGCCTAAAATCAGGGCAGTCCAGCTATACGCGCGTGTATTTGCGTTGTTGTATTCATGAATACAGCATTAAAAAGTGCCTAAAATCAGGACAATCTAGCTGTACACGCATGTATTCATGAATACAGTAACGACAATCACTTTAAAAATAGATATGTCCAGCTGTCTAAGAGAGAAAAAAAACATAAATAGCATATTTCATGCCTCAATGGTAGTATATACCATAAATACTTATTTTGCTATAAAATATAAAATGTAGCCATAGAAAATAATATTTTAAAATAATTTTGGTTTATAATAAATAGGGTGCATACCTTTTCTATAGGAGGTAATAATTTGTTTTTAATACTAATTACTTACAACTCATCTATCTATTATTAAAAGGAAAAAAAAGACCATTTCCTTAAACCAAGTGACAGCCTTAAAATTAGCCACGTATAACGTATTAACTAATAACTAATCGAGCCATATGGCATAACCAGAAAAAGCCACATATAGAATACATTAGAAATTAAAACTTCAAAAACTTAGTATTAGATTTCAACCCACGCTAACTCATAAAAAAAACCCTCACGATAACAAATTTAAAATCCATTGTAAACATGGTAAGTGTAAAATGTGATACTACATATTTTGTTTAATGGTAAATATTAATAGAAAAAAACTAATTAAAATTTCATAATATGAGTAAAAATATATAAATAGAAAATTAAAGATAGCGTGAGAGTATACTTTGAATTAAGGATAAGTATATTAAATAATACTCATAAATATTATTGATAGAGTTAAATGACGAAAGAGTTCTGAGTAAGAGGATAAAAGTATAAAATTACATTAAACTTTAGGAATAAAAAATTTATATTTATATATGATTATCATATGGAGAATAAGCAAAATATTATGTCAATTAGTAAGCTAATAAATGATCACATGATAATATAACAATATTAAGTAATGAACAATGCAATTATTATAAGCAAAGATTAAAGAGAGATTTCTTTTTTTTGGTGAAAATGAAAAGGATAAGACTTATTCGATTTTGACTTAAAACATAAAGTGACAGTCAGAATTTTGTTAAAACAACATGCTTAAACAAGACATATTACGTGATATGTTTATTATTCTTTAATATTGACCACATAATAAAATGCAAGTACTAAGATCAAGGTATTTGGCGGTTACAGATATTAAAAAAAATATGTTATCCACTACGAGATATGAGAAATAATTTCATGTCCTGCTTCTTAATTGATATCTAATGATTATATGTAATTTTATTTGGAAGGTTTAAATTTTAGAAATTTTTACCTCCTATAGCAAATGTTAACACCTTATTTATTTTAAATAAATACTATTTAAAAAAATTATATTCTATAGATACCTTTTAATATTTATAGCAAAATATCTAATTTTGGTTACCTCCTATCCCTAAGCCACTAAATACGCTATTCGGTTACACTATTTCTTTCTCTCTCTACTTTGATACATATGCCATTCTCTTCCCTCATTCCTTGAAAACACGATGCTCACATCACCTCTCTGCACCAAAATCCCTCTTTGTTCTTTCCACAGAGAACTTCCCCTATCTCATACTATCCATTTTTACTTCATCTCAATTTAATTGAGAAGTGAGGAGTTGTTGATGACATAGACTCGAAAATGATGTGCTAGTTCTCTCAACAGAGAACTTCCCCTATCTCATACTATCCACCCCTGAACGATTCCTCTCTAGGCTCATCGTGCTAACAGCTATGGGAATTATGATGGCCACTTGACATTGGCCATAATGGTTTTGCTCCAGCATCTCTGTAATACCTATTTTCCAAGATAGTGATCGAATCTCAATGGCAAGTCATGTGATCGTAATAGGGATAGCAAAGAAGGCAGCTGCGGCAATTTATATGTACACTCCTTTTCTTCTCGTCCAATGATGATGTTCCTGCTTCCATTTAAGAACGATTTGTCTTCATTCGCGAGGGTTTTTGCTCGACGGCGGATTCACTGGAAATTAGGGTTTGTTCTTGAACAAAGACGATGGAGTTTGGGGCTGAGCAACTTGATTTTCTGTTAATATATTTCAATGTATTTTCAACGTATCACGCTGTATTTTTATGTATTTCATTGTATTCATTTTTCCCCCCAATGTAATTCAATATATCTCGTTGTATTTTATTGTATTCACTATCTTTTTTTCATTGTATTTTAATGTATCCTGCTGTATTCTATGTATTTCATTACATTCACTGTCTCGCTATATGCCATGAATGTATTCATATTTTTTTTAATTAATATAATTTATGGATTCAGATGTATTATATAATTTTTCTGAAGATTGCTATATTTTTAGGGTATTTTTCGGTTGAGAATCTTTTTTATAACTGGAAATACAAAATTTATATGTTATAATTGAGTTTGTTGACTTATATTAGGTGACTATTATGTTAATTGATTCACTTTCCGTTTAAAAACAGTGCAATCTCTTATTTTACGCCGTGAATACAGTCGAATGCAATAATATGTCCAGCTATAATTCTATGTTTCATGCTAGGGGTGTACAAAGAAAACCGACAAACCGCACCAACCCGATAATCCGAGTCAAACCGAGAAAAAAAACTCGACTATGGTCTGGTGTTGGAAAAAAAAATCCGACCATAATGGTTTGGTTTGGTTTTAACTAAAGAAAGTCAAACCGAAACCAAACCAACCCGACATTACACGTATAGAAATTTTATATATAAAGATACTTATTGTGAAGTAATTTATAGATATTTCGTAAAAATATTCATAATTTTAACTTTTAAGGTATTATTTTAAGGTTGCACTCAGAACTTTTGAATGTTCCAATAAGTTTTATAGCCATTAACATTAGTAAATTAAATAATGCTAACAAAAGTCCAAACCAAAATCAAATCAATACTAATGCTAACAAAAGTCCAAACCAAAATCAAATCAATACTAATGCTAACAAAAGACAATTAATTCAATACAATGAACGAGAATGTATTGAATATCTATTTTTTGTTTTGCAATAATTTAGATAAAAATGCATAACCTATTTTTATTTTTTCTTTCGCGTTTAGTCATGTAATTAATCCTCCCTTATTAGTCAACTTATTTTAGCATGACTTGGTACTTTTAGATTATGTTTATTTTTATGATGACTTTTTATTTAGCAATATTTATATTACATAATTTTACTGTCTTTATTATTGAATATTTTAGGATACTGCCATGACACATTTTATATTTTATATTTTTTTTTTAAAAAATACTTTATATAGTTGTATCTTACCAGGATTAAAGAAATATTTTAAGCACAATTTTATATATTTTGTTCTACGAAATTTTTACCAGAAAAAATCCGAATAACCCGAAAACCCGAAAAAATTCGAGAGTGAAAAATCCGAGTTTATTGGTTTGGTTTGGTCTTTAGATTTAATAATCACAATTGGTTTGGTTTGGTAATTATAAAATTCGAACCAACCCGACCTATGTACACCCCTATTTCACGCCATGAATACAGTCGAATACACTCGAATACAACAACTGACTAGGTGGACTTCCTCGATTCACGCCTATTTTTGCTATTGTATTCATGAATACAACAACAACAACAGCCCAGTATAATCCCATAAACGGGGTCTGGGGAGGGTAATATGTACGCTGTCACGACCCAAAATCTATCATGGTCGTGATGGCGCCTATCGTGTTACAAGGCAAGCCTATTCCCAAAATATTACTACTAAATCGATAATAAGAATTTAATAAAATATTTTCAACATTTGAATTTCTCATAAACTAAATCAACTCCAAATATAATTAATATAAAATACGGAAACGAGTCCCAAACATCGGGGTGTCACTAAGTCATGAGCGTCTAAAACTACGAACTAAGAAATATAATTGTTTAAAATGAGAAATGACAAGATGAGTAACAAGGTCATGCGGACGCTAGCATCTACCTTGCAGTCTTCAAAGATAGTCGGCCTGAACTCAACGATCACCGCGCTCTAACTCACCTGGATCTGCACATAAAGTGCAGGGTGTACTATGAGTACTACCACCTCAGTAGTAACAGAAATAACTAAGGAACTGGGCAGTAGTGACGAGCTGAGCGAAATAGTCCAATTATTTATTTTCAAAATTTACAATAAACATAAATAAATAGGTAAATTTCTTAAAACAACCAAATACCACAAATAATTTAACAGGTAAGTGCACCAACAACAAAAGTAAATGCAACTTCGCAGCAATGTCACTCTATCACTCAGCACTCGCACTCAGCACTCCACACTCAACGCTCAATACGCTCAACACTCTGCGCTCACTGGGGGTGTGTACAGACTCCGGAGGGGCTCCCAAAGCCCA
>MU700597.1:119597-137779 GCA_026770625.1 Nicotiana glauca | reverse complement strand
CCGTAAAATTTGCGGGCGTATTTTTCCGGATTTTGAACAGTGTTTTCGCTCAGATTTAAAGTGGCTAAATTTCGATGACTTTTGAAACTTGGCTATTTTTCAACTACCAATGGTAAATCTGGCTATTTTTGAATTTCTCCCCCCGTCGTGCTCAAATCCTGGGTCCGCCTCTGTGAGTAAGCTAATAGACTAATGAGGATTATAAGGGAGCAAAATATCTAATTTTGTCTCAATTTTAACTTCATTTTACAATTTTTAAAAAAATATGCTCCCAGAGAGTATGGCAAATCACAATTTCATATATACTATAGAAAAATATTTAAAAAAAATGTAATAGAAGAAAAAGAATTTTACTCTCAATAGCACTAGTGTCTATATTTAATTATGTATGAGGTTAAGCTATATAAATTGTCAGCTTAAAAAACTTTTATACCTTCAGTTCATCTTTACCTATTACAGTAGTTAATTTGTCTTTAGTTTTAAGATTACAAATCTCATACTCCCTCTATCTCAAAGTGTCTGTTGTCCAACCAAAAAAAAAGGGTGTCTGTTGTATTTCTCAATTACACACCCCTTAAGATAAAAGGAATATTGGACTATTTTACCTTTATTTATGTCTTAAAATATAATCTCAAATATTTACTCTATTTATATACTACACGGTGTAAGAAAATTTATGCGGCCAGTGAAAAAGTAATTGAGTGCGGTGTGAATGTAAGGACCTGGGAGGAGAATTTGTCCGCTGAGGTCGACTAATTGAGGGGAAAGAGAAGGAAACTGGGAGAGAATATCTGGGGATCTGCCGACGGCTATGATTGAGTTGTTTTGGATAGCAATTGCGCCATCTCGGTAAACGCGGCTCTCAGAATCCATGGTCACGATCATAGCATTGTGGAGTAGGAGAATTGAGCTCTTATTCTCGTTTCTTGGTTCCATCACTTGCTCCAATTCTGGTGCTCTGAAAGGATTTTATTTTCGGTTCAACTTCAGACTAGAACTTAGTTGTACTCTTAGGGGTGAGAAACTTGAAAAGTTGCTTTTGGAGAAATCATGGGAGACACTTGTCTACATATGCTTTTAAGTGTTTGGACATATTGTTTGACCCAAAAATTTGGATTTCAGTTCAACCAATTGGATTTAAGTAAAATACATTCAATCTTAGCTAACAATAATATTCAAAAGATAAAGTTATTAATTTTATGGCAAAAAATATATGTATTTGACCGAATGATAATGAATGCGATCAATAATAATAGTATTCAATGATCCAAAAAGATGGAAGATAGCATTAAATAATAATAAATAGCATTGAATGATATTTAAGTAAATAAAAACGTGAGTCACCCGAAAAGGGGCGGGGTCTGTGGATATTCTTTCTAATAATGATGAATAATTGACGAGCCTTAGAATACTCAGGTTGTTCTTGGATCAAGTGGAAAAGAGAGACAAGAATCTTAGTAAAAAGGTTGTTTTCGAATGCTTGTAACATGACCAGATTCTCTCTGTAAAGACAACGTGTTTTCTTACAAGTGAATATCTCCTGTCCCCTATCATTATATCTCCTTTTATTTATAGGGAACATATTCCTAAAAATCCTAATAGTATCGGTACAGAGAATATCCATCAGAACATTCTCTTATCCTAAAACTAGCTGTTATAAATGCTCGATCTCGACCTTGATCTACGACGACTTCTCGACCTTGATCCTTGCTGACTATTCGACTGCACCCTTCATCGCTTCAGGAACCACTTCGACCTTGAGTGGGTCTTTATTGAAGTCGTACTGATAACATATGACATGCTGTGAATGCCTCCTTAGTGTTAACATTGTTTGGCCATATTAGAGATAGTTTTTGACCCATACAGTTAGTCCCTCTGCTTATTGAGGTCGTCCTCACAGGTGAGCTTAATGAGAGGATAATGTCGTTTTTGGTCGAACTTATCGGGTAAGCTGCAAGAGTTTTAAACTTCGTGTCAAACATGCCACGTGGATCTGGGCCGCATATTTCAAATACCTCAGGTTTCCCGGGCGATTTGTTGGAGTTATCCTGTCCAAGGATTAGAATGACGTCATGACATCAAGCGTCATTATGACGCATATTCTCGATATATTGCCTCGATTCGTGCATCACCCTTGAATTGGATCTGCCATTTGATTCTGGTGCCGTCGGGTTTAGTGCCATGATATTTATAAATAGAGGTTTTTGGACTTGAGTTTGAAGTTTGTTTCTTCTAACTTTTTAGAGCACTATCCTTCTTTTTGCCATTTTTTTCTTTGAACTTCCTTTCCTCGCTCTGCTGCCCTACTCCATCTCAATTCTTTCTTGCTTGTTATTCTTCTTTATTACTTTAAATAATGTCTGACTTATCATCAAACACTGGTGAAGGAAGCCACATTGGTCCTTTGGCAGTTGTGTTTCCTTTCCATGGGGAGGGTGCTTCTGCCATTATTGATGATGAAGCATTCCGCACCTGGGATTTTCTTATCAATGATGATACCTAAGGAATTGGTGGAACTTAAGGCCAAGTTTATCCTTCCAAACCATATCGAACCGATCTCAGCTAGTGAGGATGCGGTGCAGGTTCATTGCCCCAGATACTGCATTTTATACGCTTATCCCTTTCTCATCAGTTATTCTTTCCCGCACCTTCTATCGGTGGAGGAATTATGTCGTCACTAAGGTATCTTCCCTGCTCAGCTTGCACCATACGTCTACAAAATTTTTAGAATGCAGACTAAATTTGCCGAGTTGGCCGAGGTCGAGCTGACACTGAAATATTTGGTTCATCTCTTCGGCCCTAGCTTCTATAGGGGAATGATACTGAATCTTCGCCATTGTGGAGGTAAATGTTTGGTGGTGAAGATGGACAATAAGGTCAGTCGCCAGTTCTGGCTTAATTTTTTCTACGCCAGGACCAAGGACATGATGGCTAACACCGATGGATTTCCCGAGGCTTGGAATTACACACGTAAGTGGTCGTTTTCTGGTTTGTGTTCTTTTACGTACTCATAATTAGTTGAAGGACTTTTCCTTTCCTTGTAGCCAATAATCAGCCTCCCCTTTTAGTCACGCATATCTCTGACTGGGTTGAGCAAATCCTCCCCCATGTCGTAAGGATTCGCGACTAGCCGAGCTTTATTAAGAAGTTCAGACCGGCTCTTCCTTAGATAGGTAACTTCTTTTATTTTTCCGTGGTTGTTTCATTTTTTGATATACACTGATTCATTAACTTCAATGTTTGATTCTTTCCCAAGCAGGGGGTCTTCTCAAAGAAGACGGGCACCGGTGCCATCCTTTTGGAGGAAGGTTGCTGCACCTTCAGCTTCTACCCCTATTGCAACTTCTGTCCCTTCTGTGTCGACCTCTCCTTTGGCTGCCGCAGTCGAGAACCTGACTCCGTACCGTCTACTGCCTTTGCTCCTCAACTCTTTTCATTGATTGCTGAGGTGACAATATCTCTCCTAAGGATGGTAGTCTAATGCCTTGCAAGAGGAGGGTCGTGGATGCGAGAGGAGAAAGTCCAGTAGCCGTTAACTTGGAAAATAGCGACTTTGTTCTTCAATAGATGGTCACAGTGCATATCGAAGACAGCACTAGGGTGGACTCCAAGGTCCAGCACTTGGACGAGATGAATGTGAGTACAAAGATGTATTTTGCGGGGGAGACAGTAGAAGGTGGGATGGGTGACAACGACCTCGCACTTCTAAGGCAAGAGGAAGATTTGTCTTCTAGGGCTGCAATGAATGTCCCCTCTTCTGCTGAGGGTGGAGAGAAGGTTGTTACTAAAGAGGACGCCGAGTTTGACTCTGATATGGATCTGGACGAGTTGAGGATGATCAATGATGGACTTACTCAACTCGAGGTGAGGTTGGAAGGGTGCTCCATAACTATTACTATCCCAACGGACCGTAATCTGCTTGTAAATACCAATGGAGTAGTCCTTACACTCAGTCCTCTTTATTCTGAAGTTGAGGGTATGACTAAAGAGACGATAAACCACAACACTCTGTCGAATAACATTGCTGGTCTCACTTTCTAGGTAAGTACGACTATCGTTTATTCTTTTCCTTGTGCTTTAGTTTCTTTGTAAGTTCTAACCCATTTTCTTTGTTTTGTGGACAATTATTCTAGAGATTGAGAGTATTCATCGAGAAAGGAGACATAAAGAAATTTACGTGAAGCTGAAAGGCAAGTATACAAAGTGCCTTAGAAAGTACCGGGAGATCCGGTGTCGGCTTCATAAAGGCAGCGATGTGCGGGTCCTGAGGGAGGACTTAAAGAAGATGGATGAGGAACTGATGCAGGTTGAGGAGAAATATAGCATCATTGAAGGACGTTGAGGAGCAAGGAGGAGGAGCTTGAGCTTAATAGCAACATAGAGGCCCAATGCAGTGATCTCCAAGCCCAAGTGGTCCAGCTGTAAGGCCAACTTGAAGAGTGCCAGTTCAAGGTGGAGGATCTCAACGGTGAGGTTGCTGAGAAGCAAGAGGAGCTTGATAAGAGGGAGTCTTCTCGGTCGGATCTCGGAAGAGGGTGGAGTTCCTTGAATTGGCAAATCAACCCCTTCATTCTGAGTGAGAAAATGACTTATCGATGGAGATGGCTAAAGAAGAACGACTTGATGAAAGGATTAGGGAGTTGGAAAAAGAGACCTTCGATCTTTATGATCGAGTTGCTTCTCTAGAGGCCGAGAAGGCCAAACTTCTTGCATGGTCTTCTTTATCTCGGCTTCTAGCTTCCCTAACGTCCTATGTGAAATGTATGAAGAATAGATTCATGCCAAGGCCCGATTGGATGTGCTGCATGAGTTGCATATGGCGGTATCCATTCCTGCCGCAGACTTTGAGGATGCTTTGATCAAGGCTTGCGAGGCTCGGGTTGCTTGTGGCTAAGACCTGGCCATGCCTCATCCTATCGAAGAAGATGAGGATGAGGAGGATGCTATAGATCACCTTGAGGATGAGGTTTGGTACGATTCTATTTACACTCCGAGCGAGAATGGAAAGGGCGCTGAAGATCAAGGCGGTGACGGCGTTGCAGACCAGACCAGTGAGGATATTATCGGTTGTGATGGCGATGGACAGTAGTTTATTTTTATAATTTTGTGTATTTTTGCTGGCTTATCCAAGAGCCTTTTAAGAAACCTTTGTTTCTAAATATCAAAGCTATTTTTTGCTTTACATGTTTCGCTCTTGTATACTTTTGTTGTCGTCCTTTAACTAGTCGTAGTATTTGGGTTGAATAGCTATGGGCTGCATTACCCATTTGTTCGCATAGATCAAGTATGTATGAGGAACGATTGGTTAGGCTTGAACTTGGTCAGACTTAGCTTCTCGTTTGGTTAAGTTTAACCTTATATCAAAATGTGGCCGAGGGCCGAGAGCCGATAGGTGTCATTTGAACTTGGTCAAATTTTAACCTCTTGTTAAATTGCAATCGAGATCTGATAGGTGTTGTTCGAAGTTGGTCGAATTTTAACCTTTTATTAAATGTAGGTGTTGTTCGAGCCGGGTCGAACTTAACCTTTTATTAAGGTGTGGCCGAGGGACGATAGGTGTTGTTCAATCTGGGTCGAACTTAACCTTTTGTTAAGGTGTGGCTGAGGGCCGATAGGTTTTGTTTGAGCTAGGTCGACTTAAACTTTTGTTAAGGTACGATCAAGGGCCTATCGGTGTTGTTCGAGCTGGGTTGAATGTAACTTTCTGTTAAGGTGTGGCCGATGGCCGATAGGTATTGTTTGAGCTGGGTCAAACTCAACCTTTTGTTAAGGTGCGGCTGAGGGGCGACAAATGTTGTTCGAGCTGGGTGGATCTTAACCTTTTGTTAAGGTGTGGCCGAGAGCCAATAGGTATTGTTCGAGCTGGGTCGAACTGAACCTTTTGTTAAGGTGGTTTTGAAAAATGTATGATTCTATTACTCTAACATTATTGTTCTCATTACATGATTGGAGAAATTTACAAACTTTGGGCTTTAGCTGGCGTTCCAGTCCCAGTCCTAGTCTATCTAGTCCCTTCATGTTCGAATTGGAAAGTATTGAGAAGTCGGGCAACAAAAGAGAAAGCAATCCCTCCTTCACATACTTTGAATCAAAGTGTCCCTTTCGTTGCCTTGTTAAAAACCTTCTTGCAAAAACCCCCATGGGAAAAAACTTAAGTGAGGGAAAAAGAGTACGACTTGGGGGCGCTTCTTCCTTTTAGAAGCTGAAGTATTTTAGGTGGCTGTGTTCCAACTGTTTGGTAATTGTTTTCCATCCATTGTCTCTAGTTGGAACAAACTCTTGTTTGCTTTGGTAGTAGTTTTTTACGGACAATCCCAATTTGTTCCCAGTTTGCCTTCTCGTGGATCTCTGCTTACTTGGTTTTGGCTTTGAGTACGTAGTCCCCGACTTTGAACGGTTGGACCTTTGCTTTCTTGTTGTAGTATCGTTCCGCTTGCTGCTTTTGGACGACTATCCATATGTATGCCATATCTCTTCATTCATCGTTCTCGCCGAGTTCTTACCTTCTACTTTCATCGTTAATAGTACCACTTTTACGGGAGTACCTTAGGCTGGGTTCTTCGACTTCGACCGGTATGACTGCTTCGGTTCCGTAGACCAGAGAGTAGGATGTTTCTCCTATACTTGTTTTCAGGGTGGTTCTATATGTCCATAATACTTCTGGGAGTATTTCTTCCCATAGTCCCTTGGCGTTTTCGAGTGTTTTCTTCATGATGTTTAATATGGACTTGTTGGAGGTTTCTTCTTGCTCGTTACCTACTGGGTGATACGCGGTTCAAAGTATCCTCTCAATATTCCATTTCTCGAAGAACTCGACAGTTTTCTTTCCTGTAAACTGGGGTCTATTTTCGTAGTTGATCTCTTTGGGTAGGCCGAATCGACAAATGATGTTTTTCCATATGAAGGTGATTACTTCTTGTTCGCGTATTTGGGCGAATGCTCCTGCTTCTACCCATTTAGAGAAATAGTTAGTTAAAACTAAAAAAAATCGTACATTACCTTTCCCTGCAAGGAGGAGGCCCACGATGTCCATTTCCCACTTGATGAACAACCATGGAGAGGTAACTGAGTGGAGATGCTCGCCTGCTTGGTGAATTATTAGGGCATATTTCTGACATTTTTTGGATTTCTTCACAAATTATGAGGCATCGTTTTTCATGGTGTGCTAGTAGTACCCTGCCTTATAAGACACCTAACGAGTGCTAGATCGTCAGAACGAATGCCACAATGACCTTCATGGATTTCTTCGAGGACATGCTCGGTTTGGTTTGGGCCCAAACATTTTGCTAGAGGGCCGCCGTATGTCCTCTTGTATAGGTTGCTTTCGAGGAGATTGTATCTGGCTGCCTACATTATTAGTTTTTGGGCTTTTTTTTGTCGTTTGGGAGTGTTCCCTCCTGCAAGTAGGCGTTAATACGATTGCGCCAATCCCAAGTTAAACATACAGTCTTACCTAGATTTGGTCTAGTGACGAGTTGAGGAGGTGGACTACACTTTATTACCGATCGTGATGCTTTTGGTAGCTGCGCCAATTTGGCGAGGTCATCCGCCTCAACATTCTGTGTATGCGGGATCTGGTCAAGCTAACATTCGTCAAACTTAGGCAGCAACTTGCAGATCTCAGTCTGATATTTTTGCAATCTTTGTTCTTTGATTTGGAAAGTCCCTATGACTTGTTGACTACTAGCTAGGAATAATAACAGAGCATTAACCACTTCGCCCCATACTTGAGTGCTAGTCTCAATCCTGCAATTACGGCCTCATACTCAACCTCGTTATTAGTTATATTTGTGCATCTTATGGACTGGAGAATTACTTCACCGGTAGGGAACTCGAGTACGAGTCCCAATCAGGATCCAGAAACATTGGATGTGTCGTCGATGTATAATACCTAGAGGTCTTGTGTTTGGAGATAAGCTTGGACGACTTCTTTTTCGGCCTCAGGAATTATCTTTGCGCTGAAGTCAGCGACGAAGTCGGCGAGCACTTGCGACTTTATGGCTCTTCGCAGTTGATATGTGATATCGTACTCTCTTAGCTCAATGTCCCACTTGGTCAACCTCTGATATGCTCAAATTACACCTAAATAAATGGTGTAAGGCGCTCGATGTCAAATACCAACTAGGTTGGGGTCGAATCTCACAGGGAATATGTGCGAAAAGGTTACTTGAGTGGTGTGAAAAGGTTGTGTGAAACTTGACTTAAGTTGTAATCCTACTCCGTTAGTTTTAAAAGAGAGTGTTGTAATTGTGAATTATCAAGAAAACTATTTTGTTACGAGAATGTAATTAATTTAATTAAGGAAACCAAAGTTGTGTCACCATCAATGGAATATAATGCTATCGGTGTCAATATGATATATTTCTAATGGAAGGTCTTTTGATATGCAAATAGTTCCTGAATGACTACCCAATATTTCCCAATAATTAGGTAGTATTTTCTCTTTATGATTTTCCATATATAAAAGAGCTACAATTAAGAACAACTAATATATGCCAAATAGAATCCATTTATTCCTAAGCGATTCTATTAAACAAGGTTTAAAGCCTTGAGTTTTTGCTATTCAATTCTACCAAACCCTAACCCACTTTTCTAAGTAAACATAGAGTAAAATGGCATGAGTCAATGTTTGCCACCATCAACAATAAATGAAGCATGAGAAACGAATAGATATCAACCAACTATTTTATATATATATATATTTATATTTATATATATGGTAAACACCCATTAATATTACACTCATTTATGGTCCACAACCTTAGTATTTAAAACTGGCTACTCATACTAGAATCCAAAAATAAAGCGATAAATAAAGTCATAAAGCTTACAAATATGAAAAGATTCTCTCTTCAAAAGCTTCCAAAATAATGGTATATTGAATTCTCTAAGTGTATCCTCTTTTTCAGACAAGATATCTCACAAAACCCTAGTTATTCTATTTATAATGGGCTAAAAGTCGGGGTCAAAGAGTGACAAAAATGACCATGCAGATCAAGTTTGTGACCGCAGAAAGGGTCACAAGATGCTTTCGTGGTCCACATATCTTCATTTCCTTTACATAGTTGAGTACACAGTTCTCCAATTTTCCGTCGCATTTCTATTATGCGGTCCGCATATTAATTACGACCGCATATCGTACCACAAAGTCATTTTCATAGACTTATTTTGCATTTGTGCGATCATTATGTGGTCCGCACAAGAGTTACATGATTGCACAATAGATCGCAGAGTCTACTCTCAGAATTGGGATGGTCTGATTTACTCTGCGGTTCGTCTGCGGCCTGCACATCACTTTTGCGGTCGCAGACCTACCGCATTTCTGCCCTTCTATGGATTTTTTTCTTCTTTTTTATGTTCTTGGCTCTTCAAGTCTGGTTTTCTACAAAACACCAAAACTACATAAGAAATGACTTATAATGTTTTAGAAGACGAGCTAAAGTTTATGTAATTATATCAAAAGTACCGCAATTATACGGCACATCAACAATCCAAACTTAGACTCTTGCTTGCCCTCAAGCAACTAAAACAAATTCAACCTACCAAATACTAATCTACTTCCGAATGATCACAAAGCAACAATTACTATGGATGGTGCTGACTGTTAGCTAACAAGCATGTAACTTCTTTTATTCACCCTTCTTTGAAGACAACGATCATTTAATAGTTCGAATAATCAATTTGTAAACTTCGAGCCTCAAGAGCAATGACAGAGTGCTACCCACAACTTGATATGCTCTTTTATCCTACTTCAAGAAGCCTATCTTCTGCTAAATCTAGCAATTCATGCTGCTCATATCAAAGAAAGTCCCCATCTCAACAAATATGTACAAGGGATAAATTAAACACTCTTGCACTCAGAAAGAAGGCTAAATGCTACAAGTATCAGTCCATATGCTTGCCCTTATTTTATTTCATTGCTATATCAAGAATAATTGTTCATAGATCACAAAGGATTTTTAAGGGTTGGAGTGTAGGCTTCGGTACGGGTTGGACGAATATTTGGTAATATAGTGATTGTACCCTCCTTGAACGCTACATACACTTTGCTTATTTTTAAACCACATAGCCCTTATTAACCTCTAGTTACCGACATAGAACTACCTCAAAATATCTCTTTAGTTTTCACAAGACTCTACACACATTTTTTATACAGATTTTTTTCTTTTGGAGCTTGAATATCTTCATATAAACAACTTTGAGGTATTTGCTTCTACACACAATGTACAACCTTACCAATATTTAATTAACACCAACACCCCTAACTTAGGCTTTTAGCCTCATTCTAAAGGGACCGGTTCAAAAGAGGGAATCATTTCACAAAAGGGTAAAGGTTTGTAATGTAGTAGCCAAATAAAAGGTTAAAGGCTCAACCGGGGAAAACTAGGATAATAAATGCACCAGGAAGGCCAATTTGGTCAGAAATTAGTTAGCAATAAAAAAGAGAGCCTAAGTCATTTCAACACCCAATCATCAACCAGGCAAGTTCTTGACATTGCAAGTGTAGCACATGTATTATTTACACAAATTCTCACCCACTCACGACACATGAACTGCTTGAATCGGCATAATTTCAGCCTTCAAGTGAATACAAGTCAACCCAAAGCTTCATCACATGATATTTGAGATTCTAAGTAAGCACAAAATCAAAGAGCGAGCCTCAATTTGAAAAAGAATGACTAACCATTTATTTAAAAAATTTGAATGGTGCAATTTATTCAACAAAAACTTATCACATGCTCGAAGCTAGAACAAAATCACTCAACAAGTCAAAAAGTTTTGTGCTATCGCCATGGTTCTACTATTACACCCCTCGAAAAGAAACCAACAAAGAAAAACTAAGGGGAATTTATTATTATATTCAAATCTACACTATTAAGATTAAGAGTTTATATATAAGTTGCAAAACGTTGACTACCCCACCCCCAACCGAAGAGAATACATTGTCCCTAATGCATTGAGAAAGTAAGAGCAAAGTTTAGGGGATTCCTGGGGTGCACTAGGCGCTTGTGGGGCCGGGAGCTAACACTATGGAGACGGTAGGTGGATCCACTAACTAGACAGTGGATGGAACATCCAAGCCGGAAGCTGGCACTGTGGAGGTAGTGGGTGGAAGTTTTGACTGGATATTGGTGACCAAAGTAGGAAGCTCCGCCAGGAGCTGGGTCTTGGACGTGGGAGCTACTAGTCTCCCTCTATGATGGCTGTGTGGTCGTGGTAGTAGCTTTGGTGACCATATCTGCAAGGGAATGTGTGATGGCTGTCTGCTCATCTTTCTTTTCTTCATCCAGTTCCTCTATAGAAACAACAACCTATTTGCCTCGATTGTCCCTATGATCATCACCCTCTGCAAGTATCCCCTCTTCATCATCAGTTTCCTTATCAGATCCTCCGAATTCCTCTTCTGAGTGATCATCGATGCATACAACGGAGCCCGAAGCTTATGCGATCTCAGAACCATGGGACACCTCAGCTTACATAAGGTTTGTGAAATCTAAATTGATGCTTGGTACATAGGAGGTTCCAGTGCCTTGCTCCCCTTCCATCAGAAGAAGGGATGTCAAATCAAAGTCCAGTGTCTGGATCTTATGCAGCTCTGACTTGAGCTCATCTACATCATTTTTGAGTTGAAGCATGTCCCTAGCTCCACCTCTCTCAACCCTCTCAAGGCATACTTCAAAGTTCTATCGATCCTCATTGATAGATGTTGCTTTTGAAGATCATTCATTAAGGTTTGGATCGGGGCCAATACTTCCCGTATGCGAGATGGAAGTTCTTTTGTTAATTTGTCTACTTTGGCATTTACATGTTGTGCTAGTAGACCAAGCTTTAGAGTGCAGGCAATGAGACAAGTGGTGTCGCAGTGGTTGGTTTGGGAGTGGATGTGGAGGTAGCTGGTACGGAAGAAGGGTTGGCACTGATGAGGCAACATGTGCTGCTGAGGCTGGAGGAGGAGTGAGTGATTGCTCTAGTAAATCTTCGACCACTTTATCCGTAGCATCATTGATACGAGTGATATCAATATCCTGAATAGCTTTTTCTATGTGGTCATGTTTGGGGAAAGGAGAAACTGCCCAACTTTACACAAAGCATGGATTAAGCATGGAAAATGGATCGAGGTTTCTTTATGGTTTACCCGGATCCCAATATCATAGAATATAAGCTCTCCCACATCAATCTTGATACCCAACATGATGCAAGTAATGAGGATCGCCTTCTCTTTACTTATGACGATTTCATTTCTAGAAGGCATTATAGGAGAACAAAGAAAACTTATCCAATACCAACCTTCTTGGGTAAGATCCCTCTTGTGAATCCTCTGGCGCAATGCAATCTAGTATAGAGTTCCTTTGGCTATGACAGAGGCTACTCAAGCACGCTCGGATTCCTTGTTTGCAATCTTTGCATCAAATTCTGCCGTGGCTGGCTCCCATTCTTCGAAATATACATCATTGATTGATGAGGAATCACAGAATATTTCAACTTCTCAGATTAAGAAAGAGTCCAAGAATGTAAGGTTTCTATTTTGTTCTGCATTCCTGGATGCAACATATGCAACATAAAATTCCCTAACGAGCATCTCGTTGTACTCCCCCGAAACCCGAGTAAAGAACTCCCATACCCTATTTTTGATGTTTTCTAGCACATGGGGGTAGTATTATTTTAAACCGTTCAATCCTATCTGCTTTTCTTTGAGGATATTTCTTTTTGCCTGGCCATCTCTGTACAGAGTCTAAGAGCCGGAGATCCCAAACCTGAGATCTTCACCACTTTTTTGGCATGCTTTGGCATGGAGGTCAGCTGGTGGCATAAGGTCAGCTGGTGGCATAAGGTCAATCTTTGCCTCATCCTCTTTTGAATGGGAGGAATGCTCAGATATATTTCTGGATGTGTCAGGATGTTTGCAATTGGATTGCTGTGATTGTAGGCTTATAGCAGTGTTGCGACCAAAACACTCACGCAAGTGTACGCGATCGACAAGTAATATAGTAGTAAGTAAAGTATCGTTCCCACGAGGAATTGTGATTAACTTCTCGACTGATGTAGACTTAAACAATTATCAATTCAAGCTAAATTATCACCAAATATATATAAAACCAATTTACAAATTACTTAATAATTAAACAATAATTCAACATAAAATTACTACAACAATTGCACAATATTTTGATAACAATTTGGATAAGGATATTCCAGGGTCATGGACTTGCTAGCGATCATGCTACTATCTTAGCTTAAAATTGATTTGTTGAATTATCCTGGTTATTGATTATAAGGTTAATAATATTCATAAGAATCTTTCGAGTTCTTATGACTCTATTCAAGTTAAATCAATACCTATATGTCTATGGTATTAATATTAACAAGAATGCATTTACAACTCTTATTCTTCAACCAAACAAGGCAATTAAGTATATGTCTATCTTAATCGCAAATCCTTCACCCGATGCCCGGGATTCAGATCTTGTTCTATTTGATTTTATATGCAACCAAGAATTTCCTTTGTCAAGTTTAACTCAAGGTTCGTAAATAATATTTCACTGTTAGCTACGCAGTAAAATAATTAAGACCAAAATCAAATAAACAACCCACAACGATAAATTCAAGATCTACAATCTAAGCTTCAAATAACAAGATCATCTAACACCCATGACCCTAGAATAATAGAGTTTTTAGCTACTCGTATTCATACAAAAATCAACAATAAAAGTCTTAAACACAATATAAACAAAGAACTAGAAGAAAGTTTAGAAGAACTCTTTGAATCCTTGCTCCAAGATGATGTTCTTCTTCCCTTCTCCTAGCTCCAAGATGATGCTCCTCCTCTTTCTTCTCTCTAAAATCTGATCTCCCCCCTCAATAATGGAGCTTTTTCATGTTATTGAGTGGATACCTTTCATATTGACAATTTTACCCTTCAATAATTGATTTCCCGGACTGGATTAGCGCGGCCGCGCTAGTGCCCGCGCTAATGAGGTTATATTCTGCCTCAACCCGCGCTAAACTAGCGCGGGCGCGCTAATGCCCGCGCTAATGGGAATTCGGTAAAATGCAAAAAATGAAAGTTGTAGCCCTTTGAAATAGCTTTCCATCAATATATTATGGAGCCCAAACGGAGTTCCGAGCAAAAAGTTATGGGCATTTTACTCAACTTGATTCCAACTTGATTTATTTAGCTTTTACTCAGACTTCAAAGCCTCAAATTACTCAATTTCATTCCGAATAAATTCTTAAGTTGGAAACTCTTCCTGCAAGGCATAAATCATGAATTTAGTATAATTCATAATCATTTAAGCTCAAACATTTGTAAAATGCAGTAATTAAAGTGTTGTTACAACGACTAAAACACGAGTTTTTAGCCTATGATCAACACCCCACACTTAAATCATTGCTCGTCCTCGAGCAATTAACATACATTTCACATATTGACAACTTTTTTATCAAACAATTTCTTGTAACATCACATGCCGACACTTAGGCACCCATTCATAATAATTCAATCTCAAGCATGACTCACAAGTGCCACGCATTTTCATAACTTGCTTACTTGCTTTAACACAAAGGTCAAAAATTCTCCTTGCCTTTACAAATCATGTGCCCTTCCACAAATAATATAGACTAGTTCCTCTCAAAATAATAATCAAGAATATTTAGGAACTCAAAATAGGAAGAATTAACTCACTCTCAGAATAGAAATTCATATGCAACAGATGACATACCATATGCTTGCCCCTAGTGTAATACTCTACTAATTGAGCTTATTCAGTCAAGGATCAAGTAGGACTTTAATGGGTTGTAATGTAGGCTAGGAAAAAGGGTATGAAAAATATAGAATGTAGTAACTACACCTCTTTGAACACTTCCGTACATACAACATATTTCATATTTTCAGCATCACTCCTATGTTAAACCATCTCCAACCTTTTTGAGATTTTTACATACTAACAACAAATCACATTCTCTTCAAGCACCTTAGGTTAGGGAATGTGACTACTGAAAATTCATCCCCTATATATATACACATATGAATTATTCTTCACCCTTTTTTTTTTTTTTTAATAAACCAACCAATCTCTTCTCAACTTCTTCAACATTAAAACAACATTAAGTGCTCATGAGAGATAGAGATGCAAACAGCTGAAATATTACATAAATTGGTGAGGTTTATAACGTGGGTGCCAAAGAAATAGGATTAACGACTCAAAAGGTTTGACTAGGATATATACAATTAGGTGGAATTAATTATCAAACTGGTTCAACAAAGAAATGCCTATATCATCTCCTAAACTGAATAATGCTACTATTTCGCTTTGCAAAACACTTGGGGGCAAGTTCTAGACATCAACTATTATACACAGAATATTTCAGCAATCCTTACTCACACATTGGCACACAATTCACTCAAGCTTGGATCTTTCTCGACTCTCTAGTCAAAGCAGTTAAGCATAGTCATAATTACACAATTTAAGGCACTTATTTTAGAATCAAGAACTGAGGTTGAACATCACAAATAAGGCATATATCACTTTTAGAGCATGTGTACTTGAGGAGACTCACTCTGTAAATTAGGAACTTTTTATTCATGCGAAATAAAAATTATACTACACCCGGTTCAAATACACCCTTGGAAAAGAACCGCTGCACAAAGAAAAACCAAGGGGAAAATATTAAATTAACTGGAATAAAAGAAAAATATTTTCTGATTTTTTTTTTTAATTTTGTTTTCAAACTTTTTTTTTTTTTTCGATATTCAAGCTAAAAAATCATCTTACTATCTATTAACACTATAATCTAACAAAACAAAATAAAAGCGACTTTAACAAACTAAACAAAATCAAACAACTAAAATACAAAAAATATAAAAATAAGTACATTACAATAGGGGCAAACCACCCCATGCTCTAAAAAAATATGCGTTGTCTCTAATGCGAAAGGAAATCAAAATAGATCAGAAAAGATACTCCCTGAGGCCATTGGCCTAAGCGTCTTCATCTTCACATCCTCATCCTCGTCGGCTACTAGATGCAACCTCAGATGGGTCAGTGTTTGATCTTACTTGGGAGCCGAGACATTATACCTACACAACATGATATATTAACTAAAAGCACAAAGATCATTTTAAGAGCAAGTAGAGTAAATACCCCACACTTATGTTATTGTCATGTTGACACTTAGCATATATATAACAGGGATTCAGACTACCCTATTCTTCAATTAAAATGATATAATGCTTATCGGCCTACCCAACATTAGAGATAATTAATACATTTGTACATAAAATAAAAAAAATACAAACTAAGCTAAAAATATAAACAATAAACATAAAAACGAAATTAGTCTATTTTACAAAATTCAAAATTATTATACAAAATATACTACATAGGCATATATACAAATCCTACATACACAATATACAATGTGAACTACTTTTTTGCTTCCACCTTGAACTTATGAATTGTACCCCTAACAAGGCATCAAGTATGTCGCTATGCTCCTTTGGTGGGGCTACAAAGATAACCAGGCCGAGTAATAAATTTTTCACTCGGCACTTCTCGGCCTTTGGATGAGGAATGTAATTTCTGTTTTTTTGCACAACAAATTCAAGAATATAGGCACTTCCATCTTCAATCTTTGACTTCCCCATAGGCTCAGATGGCTCGATTACTATCTTACTATCTAAACACAATGTGGAAAAATGATTGGAATGAGGTCTAATGCACCATAACTCATGAATTTTACTACTATCTACATCCTCATGTATACACACACTTAATTCTCCTAATGTAATGTTATCTACTCCCTCACGTGACTCTAGAGCACTCTTCTTAACATGGACATCCTCAAGAAAAATATGATCTAATGGTTGGTATTCTCGTTTTAGCTCCTCTATTTGGTCTAGAAGATTTTTTTCAGCTTCATAAAACTCATCATTAAATTGTTGGGCGTTACACGCATCAACCTTTGCACTTAAATCTGAATCCAAGTTATGTACAACCAAGCCAAAATTATCACTTTGATGGTCAATTTCATCTCTTTCCTTAGACCAATCATTCACCAACGTTGTCAGAAGACAACGTCGTTCCGCATATTGGCCTAATTGAGAATATATATCCCAATACCAACCCTTACTCCCATATTCAAATTCATACCTCCCAGAGTCCAAGTTATGACAAACCCAAAATGACGGGCCATAAAAGACTTCCGTCAACCAAGCATCTTCATCAATAACCTTACCTCCGTATATTTCATCCCCAGATATCATCCTGAGAGAACTAGAAACATACTAAGAGAACAATCAAATAGTTATAAAAATAATATATTTACAAAAAGAAAAGAAAATAAACTTGTAAAGATAATAATAAAAGTCTAACCCAGAAGAATAGTTAATTTCTAATTCCCCGGCAACGGCGCCAAAAACTTGTTGCGACCAAAACACTCACGCAAGTGTACGCGATCGACAAGTAATATAGTAGTAAGTAAAGTATCGTTCCCACGAGGAATTGTGATTAACTTCTCGACTGATGTAGACTTAAACAATTATCAATTCAAGCTAAATTATCACCAAATATATATAAAACCAATTTACAAATTACTTAATAATTAAACAATAATTCAACACAAAATTACTACAACAATTGCACAATATTTTGATAACAATTTGGATAAGGATATTCCAGGGTCATGGACTTGCTAGCGATCATGCTACTATCTTAGCTTAAGATTGATTTATTGAATTATCCGGGTTATTGATTATAAGGTTAATAATACTCATAAGAATCTTTCGAGTTCTTATGACTCTATTCAAGTTAAATCAATACCTATATGTCTATGGTATTAATATTAACAAGAATGCATTTACAACTCTTATTCTTCAACCAAACAAGGCAATTAAGTATATGTCTATCTTAATCGCAAATCCTTCACCCGATGCCCGGGATTCAAATCTTGTTCTATTTGATTTTATATGCAACCAAGAATTTCCTTTGTCAAGTTTAACTCAAGGTTCGTAAATAATATTTCACTGTTAGCTACGCAGTAAAATAATTAAGACCAAAATCAAATAAAAAACCCACAACGATAAATTCAAGATCTACAATCTAAGCTTCAAATAACAAGATCATGCGCGCTAATGGCCGCGCTAATGGCCGCGCTAATGGGTATCATTCTGCCCGAACTTCTGG
>MU700597.1:97002-119557 GCA_026770625.1 Nicotiana glauca | reverse complement strand
AATATATTATGGAGCCCAAACGGAGTTCCGAGCAAAAAGTTATGGGCATTTTACTCAACTTGATTCCAACTTGATTTATTTAGCTTTTACTCAGACTTCAAAGCCTCAAATTACTCAATTTCATTCCGAATAAATCCTTAAGTTGGAAACTCTTCCTGCAAGGCATAAATCATGAATTTAGTATAATTCATAATCATTTAAGCTCAAACATTTGTAAAATGCAATAATTAAAGTGTTGTTACAACGACTAAAACACGAGTTTTTAGCCTATGATCAAGCAACAGCCCATCTTTTTCCTCGATCGGGGGGTTATCGCGATGCTAGGGATTTCTTTGGTGTCATTCCTGTCATCAAGGAGTGTGTACATAATATGTCATGGTTAACATATTGAAAAGAAATGAAAAACAAAGAATGTTCTACGACCAGGTATGCAATCGTAGAACAGCTCTACGAGCCGTAAACCATAACGCATATTTCAAACCCTCTGAAACAAAAAGACTTATGCTTTCCACAAAATGTGCGACCGCAGATCGATTGTGGTTTGATGTTTAGATTTAGTCTATTTTATACTTGTGTCTACGACCATTTTGTGGTCCGCAACCATTTCTACTATCGCACAATCAACCGCATATTAGCTCTTAGATAACTCTCAAAAATATAGAATACGATGACTCTACAGACCGTAAACCAGTTATGTGGACCGCAAAGATCATCGTCCCTATTCAAAAATGTACTCACAAGCAAATGCACAATACCAAATGTGCAATCACATACTTAACACTAGGACGATATCTCATGCACATTTTCACAGATTTCCAACCCTTACTCTATTCATACCCCCTAATTCGAACCCTTCGAAGTTCGAGTTACCCATATCCTATGGTTCCCTCCAGAATCGATTTCCACTACAAGCATTCACATGTCGATTTCCACTACAAGCATTCACATTTGATTACTCACAACAAGGAGTTGGGGAGACAGAGGAGGGTACATGGGAGAAAGCACACGGTAATGAACATACCAGATTGACTAAGCAAGAGAAGGTATGGAAATGAACATACCATATATTTAAAGATCGAGAATTGCGGTCGGAATCACGAGTAAGGTAAGCCTTTCCTTTTCAATTCCTTTTTTATTTTATTTTTCTTAGTGTTTTGGTATTTTCTTTATTTTCTATTGTGTTATGCTTCGTGTCCGTATGTGTGGAATTATAGATGAAAGACAAAAATAAGATTGAGACTTAGGGCATCATGCAACATATTATGCGGCTGCATATGTGTTGTGCGATGGATTATTGACTGAGTGGTGCGCAACAGATTTGTGACCTATTCTATGGTCGCATAATCATTATGAGGGCTGCAGAAAGTGAATTCTCACTGTGCTTAAAGGCCCAGTTTGCATGTTGTTCTGCTTGTGCTTGCGACCATTATGCTGTCCGCAAATCCCTAATGCGGTTGCATATGTTTTTGCAGAACACAATTGAAGCTCGGCTTGCGTTCCTTCATTTTTCTCTGCTTTTGCATCCTAATTCTCTGTATTTTGGGTAACCTACATTCTAACACACACGTTAAACTATTCAACATTCACAACTAAACCTACCTAAATTAAAAGATAACCAAAAAATGTTACTAACACTCCCAAGAAGCGCTTGATTTAATGTCGCAACACGACGATATTGCCCCTATTTTGGCTAATCACTGGTGGGGGTTGGTGTAGGACCATCCTTGAGTGCGAATTTTTCTACCAAGTGCCTTTCTCCAATGGTTATGAGGTAATACTTGACCCTTTGGCCATTTAATTCGAAGGTTCGAGTCCCATCCTCAGATTCCAATTCAATAGCGCTATAGGAAGACACATTCACAACTTTGAACGAGCCAGACCATTTAGATTTGAGTTTGCCAGGAAAGAACTTCAGTCTTGGGTTGAAGAGTAAGACCAAGTCACCTGATTTGAATTTCCACTTCAAAATCTTCTTGTCATGAACAAACTGTATTCTTTATTTAAACATGGATACATTCTCATAGGCATGAAAATAGAATTCTTCCATCTCGTTGATTTGTGTCATCCTTAGATTAGCAGCTTCGACCCAGTCAAGATTTAACTTTTTTAATGCCGACATAGCTTTGTGTTCAAGATCCATTGGCCAGTGACACACGTTACCAAAAACCAACCGGTATTGTAAGGTGCCAATGGGAGTCTTAAATGTTATTTGATACGCCCACAATGCATCATCTAACTTCTTTGACAAATCGGTCCTGTTTGCATTAACAATTTTTGCTAGAATGTTTTTGATCTCCCGGTTGGAGACTTCAACTTGACCACTTGACTGAGAATGATAAGAGGTGGCCACCTTGTGCTTAACTCTATATTTTTCGAGCAACACAGCAAAAGCTTTGTTGCAAAAGTGAGAACCACCATTAATAAGGATGGCCCTTGGGGTTCCAAACCGAGTAAATATGTTCTCCTTCAAGAAGTTGGTTACACTCCTTGCCTTATTGTTTGGCAAGTTAATTGACTCGACCCATTTGGAGACATAATCCACTGCCACCAAGACATATGTCATGCTGTAAGAGCTTATGAAAGGACCCATAAAATCTATCCCCCATACATCAAAGATCTCGACCTCCATCACAAAGTTCATAGGCATCTCATGCCTTCTAGAAATTGAACCTTGTCTCTGACATTGATCACATGCCTTGACCATTTGGTTGCATCTTGGTAGATTGATGGCTAATAATAGCCACATTCAAGCACCTTTGCCGCAGTACGATTTGCACCATGGTGACCCCCAACTAGGGAGTCATGGCATGCTTTGAGAATTTAAATTACCTCATATTTAGGAACATAATGCTGAATGATATTGCTAGCGCAAATTCGAAATGAAAAGGGTTCCTTCCAATAGTATTGCCTACACTCCCGTAAGAACTTTTTCTTTTGATAAGATTCTAATCCGTCGGGGATAAGGTCACTAACCAAGAAGTTAGCGATATCAACATACCGAGGAGTGAAGGTGCTAGACATTGCCAATATGTGTTTATCTGGGAAGGAATCATTAATTTCAATATCTTCTTTTGGTCTCCCTGCCTCTTCAAGCCTAGATAAGTGATCCGCAACTTGGTTCTCTGTTCTTTTCTGACTTTGACTTCAAAGTCAAACTCTTCTAACAAAAAAACCACCTAATCAATCTTGGTTTCGCATATTTATTTTTTATAAGGTAGTGGAGAGCAGCATGATCGGTGTAGACTATCATTGTGGAGCCCAACAAATAGGCCCAAATTTTTTCAAAAGCATAGATAATAGCAAGCAGTTCTTGCTCTGTCACAGTATAATTCATTTGTACACCATTGAGTGTCTTGCTTGCATAGTAGACAAGATGAATAATCTTGCTATGCCGTTAACCAAGTACTGATCCAATAGCTACACTGCTGGCTTCACACATGAGTTCAAATGGAAGATACCAATCGGGTGTGACAATAATAGGTGCCATGGTGAGCCTTGCTTTCAATTCCTCAAAATATTTGAGGAACTTCTCATCGAACTCAAACTTTTCATCTTTTTCAAGGATCTTGCACATGAGACTTGCAATTTTTGAGAAATCTTTGATAAATCGCTTATAAAAACCGGCATGCCCCAGAAAGCTCCAAATGCCTTTTACCGAAGTGGGAGGAGGAAGCTTGGAAATTATCTCAATATTTGGAAGATCAACCTCTATGCATTTCTTGGAATTTTTTTGGCCAAGAACAATGCCCTCGTCCACCATGAAATGACATTTTCCCCAATTGAGCACAAGGTTTGTTTCCTTACATCTTTTGAGCACTTGCCTAAGGTTGTCCAGGAAATGGTCAAAGGAATCACCAACTACATAAAAATCATCCATGAACACCCCTAAGAAATCCTCCACCATGTACGAGAAGATTGATATCATGCATCGTTGAAAGGTAGCCGGGGCATTACATAGCCCAAATGGCATCCGGCTAAAGGAAAAGGTCCCACACGGATACGTGAATATCATATTCTCTTGATCATTTAAGGAAATGTTGATTTAGTTGTAGCGGAATATCCATCCAAGAAGCAATAAAATGACCTTCCCGCTAGCCGATCAAGCATTTGATCAATAAAAGGCATAGGAAAATGGTCTTTGCAAGTAGCACTATTCAGCTTCTAGTAGTTCATGCAAACTCTCCACCCGCTTACCATCCTTATTGGGATGAGTTCATTTTTGTTATTTTGAATCACGATCATGCCTCCTTTCTTTGGAACACACTGCACCGAACTCACCCACGGACAATTAGCGATAAGATAGACAACCCCGGCATCCAACCATTTTATGATTTCTTTCTTCACCATCTATTGCATGGAAGAATTTAACCTTCTTTTATGCTTTACTCTATTTTCTCTATTCCTCCAATTGTATCTTGTGCTCACAAATTCTGGCTGGAATCCCTTGGATATCCGCTATACTCCAGCAAATGTCCTGTCTCTACTCGCTCAAGGTATTCAATAAGTGTTCAACCTGCACATCATTCAACAAATAAGAGACAATTATAAGTAGAGTTTCATTAGAGCCAAGAAATTTATAACTTAAGTGCGGTGGAAGTGGCTTGAGCTCAAGTTGTGGCGGCTCGATAATTGAAGGCTTAGCGGGAGGGGTGACTCTATTCTCTAAGTCAATAGAAAGCTTCTTTGGTGCATAGGTGTAGGACCCAATCCCTTCCAATGCATTCACTTATTCCATGAATCCTTCTTGTCTTCACCATCAAAATTCACCAAACTAGCCGCCAGTGCCACACCAAGGCATTCCTCTTCCATCTTCACCTCGACTGCATCCTTTACCTCATCAACAATATCAATGGCTGAGATACTTTCGTATGCATGTGGTAATTCCATACCCTTACTCACTTGAAAGGTAACTTCTTCGTAACTCGTAACTTGATCTCATTTCGCTTCGAATCCATGAGTTCCCTTCTATTAACAAGGAATGGTCCCCCCAAAATGATATGGATCTCTTTATCAACGGCACAATCAAGGATAACAAAGTCAGTAGGGAGAAGAAACTTCCCCACTTTCACAAGAACATCATCAACTATTCCTACCAGCCACTTTATTGAATGGTCGGCCATTTGCAACCTCATACTTGTCGGCCTAGGGATACATAATCCCACTTGCTTGTAAATAGAAAGGGGAATTAAGTTGATGCTATCCCTTTTATCATAAAGGGATAGTGAAAAATTGAGCAATCCAATAGTGCATGGAATGATGAAGGCTGTTGGGTCCTCTTTCTTTTGGACGACGGTTATTGCAACGATGGAACTAACCCAGTGAGTCAAATTTAACCACTTCATTCTTGGTGGTTTTCTTTTTAGTGATCAAGTCCTTCAAGTACTTAGAAAAACCCGGCATCTCTTAGAATGCTTCCACAAATGGAATGTTCATCAATAATTGCTTGAGCATGTCATAGAACTTTTTGAGTTTTCTATCATTAAGATTTTTAGCAAGTCTCTGAGGGAAAGGAGGCGGAGGCCTAGGAATTGTTGCTAGAGTTTTTGGTGCCTCTATTACCTTTTCCTTAACCTTTTCATGGTTCATTTCTTGAGTTCTCACCTTCTTCGAGAGTCTTTCAACTTCAACAATAATTGGCACCTGAACTTGTGCCTTAACTTCTTGTTCAGAATCTTTCACTTCGACCACTTGTTCATTCTCTCCTTGAAGTAGTTTCCCACTTCAAGTTGTGATTTACATACAAGGAGGAGTTGGACCACTCCTACTACCTTTTGGGTTTTCAATTGTGTCACTTGGGAGCGTTCCTTTTTGCTTCAAATTTTGCTCTCTTGAGAGATCTCTCATTTGCATCTCCAACTTTTGAATAGATGCAGTGTGAGAACCCAAAAGCTCGGTTATATTCTTCATTGAAGTGCCCGATCTCTCTTAATTTTGCAATACTCGTTCAAGCATGTTTTCCATCTTTGACTCACTTTAAGAACTTTACTTCCAATGCGGAGAGTTAGAATATTGCCCCTTTGGAGGAACATAGGGGTTTGAATGCCGATTTGAAAAATTATTGTTGTTGTTGTTACTCCAATTTCCTTGATTTGAACTACCTTGGTCGTTTCACCACTTTTGGTTGCCTTGCCCTTGCGAGTTAGGCCTCCATTGGTTTTGTTGTACTGAACCTTGGTAGGGTTGGCTTTGATATCCTTATTGAGAGTTGTTGAGATAATTAGCTTCTTCATAATCCTCATTTGACATGGGTTGCACATCTTCCACAACATTCACCTTTTTTGTTTGGATTTCAGTGAACATTTTCATCAACACATTGATATTGGTGGCAACCTCAACAATTACTTGATCTCTTTCTTGGTTCTCCTTAATCATGTTGGTTAAGGAAGGAGTACCATATGCAATTCCACCCGTGGTGTCTTTCGAGTGCGAAGCTTGGTTATGTTCTGCCATCTTGTCAAGGATTTGTGTGACCCTTGCAAATGTTTTATCCATAAAGGATCTATCAGTTGCATTTCTGGCTACAAACTGATTCATAGGATCATAGACCATGTAAAACTTCTCCAACAAGATATTATCCGAAAAACCATGATTTAATGACCTTACTAAATATAGTTTGAATCGATCCCACACCTCATATAGATGCTCTCCTAGTCGTTGCACGAAGAAGAAACTTTTATCCCTAAGCTCGGACAAGTTCGGGCTAATTATGGATGGAATTTGGAGGTAAATTTTGGATCCACTGTCTTGCCTCTCGAGTTATAGAGTACTTGAACACCCTCAACCTTGGGGCATCATTTGAGACATGATTCTGCTTGTGCAGTGCACAAACACCCGAAAAAGCTCTGAGATATTGTGTCGGATAATCGTATGTGGAATTTCGGAAGAACCCTTATGCTTTTAGCATTAGAATTAAATTATGTTCCACTTTGAAGGTGTCAACATCAACTCTTGGAGGGACAATGGGATTTATATCCTCAATATACTCATCAATATTCGCAAAAATATTCTCTTCTTCCGGAACGCCCATGTTTACCTAGTGACACCAAGCAAAACAAGTAACGTGTGATGGAATAGAAGAAGAAGAAAAGTAAGCACACACTAATTAGTAATTTCAAAACTGTATTCCCATACAACGGCACCAAAATATGATACTCTCAAATTACACCTAAATAAATAGTGTAAGGCAGTCGATGTCAAATATAATAACCCAACTAGATTGGGGTCGAGTCCCACAATAATATGTGTGAAAATGTTACTTGAGTAGTGTGAAACTTGACTTAAGTCGTAATCCTACTCCGTTAGTTTAAAAAGAGAGCATTGTAATTGTAAATTATCTAGAGAACTATTTTGTTACGAGAATGTAATTAATTTAATTAAGGAAATCAAGGTTGTGTCCCCATCAATGGAATGTAATGCTATCAGTGTTAATATGATATATTTCTAATGGAAGGTCCTTTGATATAAAAATGGTTCCTAAATGACTATCAATATTTCCCAAAAATTAGGTAGTATTTTCTCTTTATGATTTTTCCAAATATAAAAATTAATTAAGAACAACCAATACATGCCAAATAGAACCCACTTATTCCAAAGCGATTCTAGTAAACAAGGTTTAAATCCTTGAATTTTTATCTATTCAGTTCTACCAAACCCTAACCCACTTTTCCAAGTAAAGGTAGAGCAAAATGACATTAGTCAATATTTGCAACCATCAAAAATAAATAAAGCATGAGAAATGATATCACCCATTAATAAATGAAGCATGAGAAATGAATATATATATATATATATATATATATATATATATATATATATATATATATATATATATATATATATATATATATATATATATATATTCATCCATTAACATTACACCCATTTAGGGTCCGCAACCTTAGTATTTAAAACTAGCTACTCATACTAGAATCCAAGAACAAAGTAATAAAGTCATAAAGCTTACAAAGATGACATGATTTTCTCTTTAAAAGCTTCTAAAATAATGGTGTATTCAATGCTCTAAGTGTAGCCTCTTTTTCAGACAAGATGTCCCACAAAAGCCCTAGTTATTTTATTTATAATGGGCTAAAAGTCGAGATAAAAAATTGATAAAAATGCCCCTGCAGATCAAGTCTGTGACCGCAGAATGCGCGGTCCATATATCTTCATTTCCGTTGCAGATTTGAATACCCAGTTTTCCAACTTTTGTTATGCAGTTCGCATATTGATTTTGCGACCACATATCGTACCATATATTCATTTTCGCAGAAACCCTTTTTCCATTTGTGCAATTATTACGCGGTCTACACAAGAGTTATGCGACCACACAATAGATCGCAGAGTCCTCTCAGAACTGGTATGGTCTGCTTCACTCTGCGGTTGGTCTACGGCCCGCACATTACTTTTGTGGTCACAAACCTGTCGCATTTATGCTCTTCTATGGGGTTTTGTCATCTTTTTCATGTTCTTGGATCTTCAAGTCTGGTTTTTTGCAAATCACCAAAACTACACAAGAAATGACTTATAATGCTTTAAAAGATGAGCTAAAGTCTATGTAATTAGTATCAAAAGTGCCGCAATTCTATGGCACATCAACCTCCCTGATAATTCGGGTTTATTAAAATGCCTCTCAGAGGAAATGTGGTAAAAACCTAGATAGGGTAGAATTGGAAATAGGGTTTAAGCTTTCGTGAAACTATGACTAGTACCAGCCGGTTTCTTGAGGTGTGGGTACCTCGTCTCAACATCGATGAGTATTTTGCTAATACAATAAATGGGAGATAAATCCCGATAGGGCAGCGATACGACCAATCAACCTTTGGACTTTATTCTTAGTAGGCTGTTGCTCCGGTATCCCTTCAATGTCTTTGATTTGGTCTGGGTTGACCTCGATCCCTGGTTATGACACTAAGAAGCCCAAAACTTCCTCGAGGCTATGCCAAACACGCATTTTTTTGGGTTTAGTTTTATTTCATACCGTCTTAATATGTCGAAAGCATCCTTCAAATGGTCGATATGGTCCTTCACCTTTATGGATTTGATAAGCATTTCATATATATACCTCCATGTTCTTGCCGAGCTGATCTTTAATCATATTTGTGACCAATCTTTGATAGATTGCTCCTACGTTCTTCAACCCGAATGACATGACTCTATAACAATATGTTCCTTGGTAGGTGATGAACGTGGTTTTCTCCTGGTCTTCTTCTTCTATAAGTATCTGGTTATAGCTCGAGAATACGTCCAAAAAGCTTAATAGCTCGTGCCCGACCATTGCGTCGATGAGTTGGTTGATATGCGGTAATAGGAACGACTCCTTTGGGCATGCTTTGTTCAAGTCCGTGAAGTCTACACACATCCTCCATTTTCATTTTTATTATTGACGATCACTACGTTGGTGATCCACTTAGGGTATTTCGACTCCCTAATGGAGCCATTTTCTAATAGATTCTCCACTTCTTCATGGACGACATCGTTGATGTCGGGTTTAAATTTTATTCAGACCTGCCTTACCGAGGGATATAATGGATTGACGTTTGATTTGTGTGTGGCAAAATACTTAGGAATGCCCGACATATCTACATGGCTGAAGGCAAACAAATCCGCATTAGTTATTAAAAATTGACTAAATTTACCCAGTTCTCAGAGTTGGCAACTGATGTAGGCCTTTTTGCTGGAGTCGCTTGGGTCTAATTGTACAGGTTCGAGGTCCTCTATAGTTGAGTCCACAACTTCAACCATTTTGGGATATGTGATGACATCCCTAGTCTCTTCTTGCATTGACCTCGACACTATTGATTGTTGTGCCTCTTTCTCCTTGCTTTCTTATATTGGATTGTCGTGCTGTCTAAGGCGATACAGTAGAATTCCCAGGACGTGCCCTGTTCTCCCCGTATATTGAATATCCCACAAGGCATTAGGAATTTTATTACTTGGTATAAGTTGGAGGGGGCGACTCTCATATGATATATCCATGATCGTCCTACACCATGATGTGAAACTTTGTCTCCAGACTTATGCCACCGGCCAAGACAGGGAGTGTAATTTCACCCGACGTCCATTCAACTGCATTATTAAAAATGGTTAATGTGATACAACGCGACACTATCTTGTCCTTAAGCCTCATCTGGGTGAGTACTTGGGGATGGATAATGCACGCTCCACTCCCGTTGTCTACCATGATATGTTTGACATCAGTATCTAAAATTTGTAAGATAATGACGAGAGCATCATTGTGAGAGATAGTCAAACTGTTAGCATCTAACTCGTCAAAGATAATACTTTCTTCAAGTCCGTCATACCATTCGTGGGTGATATACTTTTTGAGCTTATGAGTGGTAGTGAATTTGATGCCGTTGATGGAGGTATCATCACTGCTGCTGATGATCATATTGATGGTGCGAGCTAGTGACGGCGGCTTCAATGGGACTTGGCGTTCACGGCCTCTAGTGAAGTTGTTTCTACCTTGTCACTCAGCAACTCTTTGAGGTGTCCCCGCTAGAACACGTTCGCAACCTCTTGCCTATGGGCGCTACAACCTTCTGTCTTGTGTCCGCGCTCCTGGTAGAATTTGCAAAAGGCATCAGATTTTCTGGTGCTCGAGTCGGGTTTCATCTTTGGCAACCACTTTACCTTCGTTCTGAGTTTTTTCAGGGCATAAACTATTTTTATAGGTGATACAAAAAAATTGTGAGAAGAAAATAATTGGATATACCTTTCTCACTTTAGTGAGTCCCCGTCCTCAGCCTAGGCAGGCTATCATCATAACGGAAAGAAGGAAGGGCGGGGGGCCTATCATATGGCTGATATCGTTCCTTGTTTGATCGTGAGCCTAGATGATCTCTCCTTATGTTATCTCTTCTTTCTTTCTTGGGTTTGGCTTGTACCAAGACAACCTGTCGAGTTAGTCCGTTAAGGTCGTCATCATCTGATCGGACTTCAGCATAATAAGCATTATGGATTTCATCCCAAGTGGTTGGAAGATACTTAATCAGCTGGCTCAACAATTTTTTGGTTTCTCTTGAACCCTCTCTACTCAACCTGTTCTGAAAGGCTGTGACTGCCATCCCTTCGGACACTTTTGGTAGGGTCATCCTTACCCTATTGAATAGGGAAATGAAGTCCCTCAATCCCTGAGTTGTGCCTTTTAGAAACAGGGTTCCATTCCCTAATACGTTCCATCATAAGTAAATACAATTCTTGAAAAAAAAAAGAGAGAGAATGAGTTCAGATTTTGTTACAAATAACTCACGAAATTTTCCTAGTGAAAACCGGGGTAGAAAAATTTCGTTCGTTTGCTTTTTTTGGTGTCTGAGCAGGTTTGACCTCAAGGCACAAGGGTTCGAGATGACCAAAGGGATGACTCTTAATCCAGAATAAAGAAAAAAAGAAAAAGAACAAAAAGAAGTGAATTCAAAATGCTGAAGTGAACAGAGATGCGGACTGCTCAAAACTCGATTGAAGTCACAAGCTCCGCCGATCCCGCTTTGACTCAATGCTGAAGAAAGTAACAACGCCTACAACTTGCGAGCATCAAGATTCAGATCAGATCTACAGCAAAATCAGCTAAGACTCAAGATCAAGCTTCAAGAGAATTATAGATAGGAATCTTGTAACTCATAGCTGATAGGCAAGCTAGCTTAGCTTTGATTTTTCTTTTTGGTGTAATAAGGAGGTTAACAAACAGTAGCAACAGCAACAACAACATCAGTGAAATTACAGCTCCTAATAGTCTCAGCTACCAAAACTTCCAGAACTACACTGACATGATTCCTTTATAGCCAAGGATATGTAGGCAACCTCTGAAGCAGGGTTCGATCAGACATTTTTCAAAATGTTTTGCATGGAGTGTCGAACAGGCAAAAATCTCATAATTGCTCATTTATCTTTGCCCGAAAACCCTTCGTGTCTCCGAGCAAAGAGGGGCAGCTGTGAGCACGTGATTTTTGCCTTGCCTGAATTATTCCTATAGAATTCTTAAAATTAGGAATTTTCTTTTATTATTTGAATTTTAAGGAATTAATTGCATGATTTTGTGTTTGTTTGCATTTTATGTACATTTTGATGTGATATAATTCATAAAAAATACAAAAATAGCGTACTTGCATTTAAGACCTCATTTTAATATTTTTTATTAGTTAATTAACATTACAAAAATGGAAGAAAATAACAAAAATAGTCCTTTTTACATTTTTACTTTTAATTTTGATTTTTCCTTAGTTTTCTTTTAAATTAGGATTTAGTTAATTTTTAAAATTTAATTAGTTTAATTTTACAGTTAAATCAGGTCTTTGTTATTTTTAATTTTGTATTTAACAAAATAAAAAAAAATGGAAAAAAGAAGAGAAAATGAAAAAAGAGAATTAAAAAATAGGGGTCTTAATAAATACCCATTTTGGGCCCTTTTTGGTAATTCCAGCTGAAATATTCCCCAAATCTGGTCAAATTCAGGCCCAAATCACACTCATACCCGGTCCAAATGCCCCAGCCCTCAGACCATTGAAATGACGTAGTATAGGGGTGTTACTACGTCGTTTCAGGTTCTCAAAATGACGAATTAATCCTGGCCCTCCATCCCTCATAATCCAATGGCCTTGATTTCATCTTACGTTCTAATAAAACTGTCTGAAAATGATAAGAAAAAAACCTAGAGACCAACCCATCTTCCTTGTACCTTAGCTCCACTGTCCCTCCGCTGTCCGGCGCTGGCTGGAAATCGCCTCCGCCAGCGGCGAGCACCCAATACCCACTAAAAACACACCATAGCCCCTTCTCCTACTCCTCATTACGGATCCAAGCTTCGTTTTCCTCAAATCCCTTCCAAACGCACCAAATCCAAAACCCTAAACACCGTCTCCGCCGCACACGGCGGCACCACTTTCAAATCTTACCAAATTAACACCCTAGAGCCTACTCACCCTCCTCTTTCTGAATCCACCATCAGTAGCCCTCGAATCTCCCCCCAGTGGTTCGAATATTAGATCGAAGTTTAGCCTCAAACCCCAGTTTCATGAATTGGGGGTTTTACTGGTGGCTTGACCATTATAGGGTTTAGCCATGTGTTTTCTCATGAAAACACATGATTAAACACTAGTTTGGTCAAGCAATTTCAATCTAATTTTGCCCAGGCCAAGTCGCACTTCCGGTAATTCTTTTCTCTTTCATTTTTCTTTTTATTTTATTACTTTTTCCTATCTGTTCTTAGTATTTACTTTTTAGTTTTCTTAGATTTCTTTTTGTTAAGATTAATTTTTGTCCTTTGATCCATTTTGTTTCTTATTTGATTTTTTGATTCATGACTCAGTAATTCAATGTGTGATTGACTCTGTTTGACTCCATGAATGTCTGTTCGATAGATAATGGCCTGTAGTTTGATAATTTGAACCATTAAGGATTAATTTAGGATTAAAATTAGATTTAGTTTAATTTTTGAAAGTTTTTGATGAATGAAGTGTTGTTGATTACTGCTGAAAATGCTAGGACCTTTAGTTAATCAACCATGGTCACTTCTTGACCAAGGTAAGAGGGCTGGGGGTTAGTTGGACTAGGTTATGTAATTCAGGGGTAAGGACAGGGGTAGTATATGTATTTCAAAATAGAGAATAGTGCAGTAATTGAAATTGGAAACCACTAGAACCTTCTAGATGGGGTCCTTATTTGAAATTCAGGAAGTTGGTAGTGTTACTTGGCCAACAAGCCAATAACTAAAGGACTAAATAGCTAAAATCTAAAAATAAAAGAGGGACTTAAAATGTAAAAAGGAAAAATCTGATGCTGCCCTAGTTTTGCCTATAAAAAGGCATGCCCCTTGCCTTGCAATGCAAGTTTTAGAAGTTTAAAAATTTGAAAAAGTTTAGAGAGGGAAAAATCTGAGAAAGTTTTAGAAAATTTCAGATCTGAAAAAGTTCAAATTTAAATCCTAGAGCTTAGAGAAATCAGAAAATCCAAAAAAAAAAGACAATTCAAATTCAAATTCTTAGAGTGATCTTAAGTTCCAGTTGCTGAGTTAGCATTCTAGCTTACATAAGGTTGAAAATGGTGTGAATATTCCGTGTGTTTTGGTAGTTGAAGTTTCAGGAGTCCCTGGGTTGATTTTGGAGTTTTAATTTGGTTCATTCAAGTTGTTTTTGGTTGTTTACTGGTGCTGCTCCTCTGAATTCAATTCCTGGGTTGCTTGGTATCATTTTTGGGGTTTAAAACTAGTTTCACTGCTGCTGTTCATTGCTGCTGAGCTGATATTTATTTCATCACATTTTGCTTCAATTTCCAGGTAGTTTTTCAGATTCAAATGACATGTGAAACCTGAGTCAACTGTAGGATCAATATTAGAAGAGAACATGAAATACAATCTGCATTTTTATGAATTTCTTAGTAGTTTACTTTAGTTTAAAGTCATGTTATATTTCTAGTTATTTGAACGCTACATTATTTGTATTAATTGGACTATATGGACTTTTTCAGGATCGTATGAGTAGAACAGTAGCTGTAGTTTGGTCAATTTCAGTTTTTGATACTATGATAATTTGAAATTTAAGCTAGATTAACGTATTGATTGAAAGCAGATTTAAAATGAGCATGTACGCTCATACTTATATGAAGTAAATAAGTCTTGTAATTTTGAATGCTAAGTAAGTTTTCAGCAGGAATGTTAAGTCTAATAAATATGCCAATGACTTTATAAATTAGTTTTAATTCCAGCAATTTAATTTGGAAATCAGAAAATAACACTTCAGTAGTAGGTTTCCTGAAGTCGATGTGAATCACTTTATTTTAATCATCGAATTCTCTAAGTGTTTGTAGAAATTCGCTATCTTAGATATGATTAGAACATAAAATCTGGAATTAAATTGGCAGTTATTGAATTGAATAGATCTACAATTTTCCTATTTGATGAGTTTAATTTTGGAAAAAAGATAAGTAGCTTGAAAGCTCAATTGTCCTCTGTACTTAAACCAATAACTCCAGCTTTGAAATAGGTTGGTTTGGGCTTGCTGGTAGGCTAAGGCTTGATAGCCTGTTCCAATTGGTTTGGGCCTTGATTTCGTGGGCACGTGGCCCAGTTCCAGTTCTAGACTGCCTCCTCGTTTGGGCCTGTGCAGAGGCCCACATTTGATAAGCTTTTCATAAGTTGGCTAAATCTATTTTAGGGCCAATTTCGAGGCCCAAGATGCTGAAAACCTTAATTGAGGCTACATGTTTAAATTTAAATATAAGCTTTGGGCCTTCAATTTAGGTGACAAATTTGAACTAAGGGATTTTCAGCAATGAAAATTTTCCTTGTTTAAATTTGGACCTGATCTTGAGACCCGGATTTTCTTTAATACCTTAAATAATAATTGATTAATTAGATTTTAGCAACTTTCCTCAATAGAAAATTTAATTCATCTTTAGGATATCCTTTTAAAATTAAATTGAGGTGCGCCGCGCCAAACAAAATCTTTAAATTGCGTGGCCCTCTTTAATTACTTCTATAAAAAATGTTTAAAACTCAGGACGTTCCATTTAGCGAATTTTCATGGCCTCCCATAAGTTAATAACATGTTAGTTACTTTAGGCGCGTTCTTTAATAATTTTACCTTCCTAAATTCGGGTGTGCATTTCATGTGACCCAAATCTAAATCCCAAAATGTTGAATAAAATGTGTCGAGGATACGGGTGCATTTCATGTGACCCAAATCTAAATCCCAAAATGTTGAATAAAATGTGTCGAGGATACGGGTGCATTTCATGTGACCCAAATCTAAATCCCAAAATGTTGAATAAAATGTGTCGAGGATACGGGTGCATTTCATGTGACCCAAATCTAAATCCCAAAATGTTGAATAAAATGTGTCGAGGATACGGGTGCATTTCATGTGACCCAAATCTAAATCCCAAAATGTTGAATAAAATGTGTCGAGGATACGGGTGCATTTCATGTGACCCAAATCTAAATCCCAAAATGTTGAATAAAATGTGTCGAGGATACGGGTGCATTTCATGTGACCCAAATCTAAATCCCAAAATGTTGAATAAAATGTGTCGAGGATACGGGTGCATTTCATGTGACCCAAATCTAAATCCCAAAATGTTGAATAAAATGTGTCGAGGATACGGGTGCATTTCATGTGACCCAAATCTAAATCCCAAAATGTTGAATAAAATGTGTCGAGGATACGGGTGCATTTCATGTGACCCAAATCTAAATCCCAAAATGTTGAATAAAATGTGTCGAGGATACGGGTGCATTTCATGTGACGTGATCCAAAAACACCTTTTAAACGATGTTCAATTTCCTTAAAATTAATTAAAAGCAGTATATAATTTTAAAATTGCACTATAGGATGACATGTATTAAAATCAGATATGAAGCCACTTATAATAGTTTAAGCGACCGTGCTAGAACCACGGGATCTGGGGGTGCTTAACACCTTCCCCGGGTCAATAGAATTACTTATTCAGAATTTCTGGTTCGCAGACTCCATTCGGGAAGTCGAAATTTTCTCAAGTCGGGATTCAAGATAAACCGGTGACTTGGGACGCCGAAAGCTAAACCTATCCCAAGTGGCGACTCTGACATAAATAAATAATTCCAATTTGAATAATGTCACTAAAAATAGAAAAACTCCCTTATACATTATCCTTCCGAGGGTAGTGGGTGAAAAAGGAGGTGTGACAATAACCATAAAAGGAAAAGATAAAAAAGAGAGGAGAAAAGAAGAAGGAAAGAACATTAAAAAAATCGAGTGGAAGGAACCAATGGCAAAACAAGAGAGGAAAAAGAAGGACAAAATAAAGGGAGGCAACAAAAACAAGTGAAAAAGGCCAATAGTGATTGAAAAAGGGTTTGGAGTGAAGAGAGAAAAGAGATAGAAGAGAAAAGCGAAAAATGCGAAGAGTTAGTTAAAAGCCGAGATGAAGCATGCAGCCGTTCGAATACACGATAGAAACTTTAACTGTCTAGGTGCATTGCATCCCAAATATGCGGTTGCCTATCTGTTAAATCTTTAACGATGACAAGTTTGCTGTTGTCATTGAGTAACAAGAAGGTGGTTAGTTTTTGTGGCATTCTGGAAACTCACCCGCACAACACCAAGTCCAAAGAAAAGGTGATCATGACTTGCCAAGAATTGGATGCAAGCGTTATTGATCCGCCAAGGGAAGTGGAGGAAACTGAATCGGGAATGAAAAAGGAGTTACATAAGTTGAAGCATCAGATGGATGAAATGTACCAGGCATGGAGAAAAGGGCATCCTCCGCCACCATACCCCGCCAAACCTGCCTTTATCCCACCACTAGCTCAATCTCAAGAACTTCCCGCTGTTGATTCATCCCCACAACACACCCCAAGCTTCACTCCTTACCACCAATATCATGGCACCACTTCCCAAACCATACAAACTCCATCAACCAAAACAATCCCACACTCTCCTCCACTAGCTACACCTATTTTCGTAGCACCTCCACCAGCCACACTCTACCGATCCTCCAGTGAGCCATTATTCCAGACCCAAGATAATCAGTACTATCCCTCAGAGCCTACCTTCAAGACCCCAGATCATTATCCGTACACTCCTCATTTCTACCTTTCTATCGAGGATGAGAAACCACCTAAGAATCCGGAACAAGAAGAGATATTTAGGAAGGTAAAGATCTTGGAATAGTCTCTTAGAAACATGCAAGGGTTGGGAGCGTGATCTACAAGGGTCTGTGTTTGTTCCCTGATGTGCAACTATCTATTGGGTTTAAGATGCCCAAATTTGACCGATATGACGGACATGGAGATCCCATGGCCCACTTAAGGGGATTCTATAGTAAGATGGGGTCGGTGGAAAAAATGAGCTATTAATGGCATACTTTAGTCAGAGTCTGAGCGGCGCGGCGTTGGAGTGGTACACTCGGCAGTATCACAAAAGGTGGTATACTTGGGATGATTTGGCCCAAGCTTTCGCTCGTCATTTCCAGTGCAACATCGAGATTATTTGGGATCGATTGTCTTTAACTAAGAGTGAGAAGAAGCCCAGTGAAATATTTAGGGAATATGGTTTCCGCTGGAGAGAATAAGCAGCAAGGGTTAGCCCTCTAATGAAGGAGGACGAAATGGTGGAATATTTTTTGCAAGCTTTGGAGCCCACTTACTTTGGCCATCTGATCTCGGCCATAGGTAATTCATTCAATGAAGTAGTAAAAATGGGAGGAATGGTAGAGGAAGGGCTCAAATCAAGCAAGATCATGAGCTACTCCGCCATCAAAGCAACTACACAGGCAATCCAGAATGGCACCGGAGGCGTGCTCGGGAAAAAGAAGAAAAAGGATATCGTTATGGTTATTTTAGGATCATGGCATGGCTCGAGGAATCCTCCTACCCACTACACCCAACCCTGGCCCTAGTTTCAAACCTATACCCCAGCTCCATATAATCCACCCCAACACTACTTCCCACCACCAGAGCCTTAGTATTCAGTCAGGCCACTCCAATATAATGTCCATCATGCACAGTCATATGCTCAACCCCCTCCTCACCCTCAATGGCATACACCAGCTCTACAAAACCCTTACCCAACTCCTCAAACATATCGAAACTCCGCTGGTCCAAAAATTTGGCCCAACTAGAATTCAGGAATGAAAGGTTGTAGCACAAGAAAACTTTCACCCCACTCGGGGAGTCTTATACCAGCCTATTTCAAAGGATGAGGCAGTTGGATGTTCTGAGGCCGATTGAGTTAAAATTACCAACCCCCCTCCAAAAAACCTGGATTACTCTCTCCGGTGTGCATACTGTTCTGACACTTCGGGACACGACACAAAAAAGCGTTGGCACTTGAAAAACGCCATCCAAAAGCTCATTGATATGAACCAGATTGTGGTCCAGAGCCCAAAAGCACTCAATATCAACCAAAACCCATTGCCGGCCCATGCGGAAACTCACATGATTGAGATAGTGCACAAAGATGGGAGGCCCAAGAAGTCTTCACAACCTATCATGATGATCCGGTCTAGTGAAAGTAAGTTGGTCAAGGACCCGGTTTTCACGAAAGCAACCTCTTCGATAGCTGAAAGATCGATGGACAAGTTGAGAATGCCAAATGATAAGCTAGTTGTGGTAGTAGAAAAGAGGTCTCCAAGTGATGTTGCAGCAAAGCAAGAAAAGCCAAAGGTATCGTACCGGGGGTCGCAAGTAAACTGGTCATAATTATGGAGGGTGTTAACACGGACCCCATCATTATCAAACCTGTAACCCAACTGCCGGTAGCTAATACCAAAATTGTCCCATAGAACTATGAGCGAGTGATAGTGACCTATAAGGGGAAATAAGTGAAAGAAGAAGTCAATGAGGCCCAAGGTTTAACTCGAGCAGGGAGGTGCTTTGCCCCGAAAGAGTTAAGGAAAGCTAAAACACTCAGAGACAATCCAGTCCTAGTGAAGAAACCGGTTACTGAAGAAGAGGCAGGGGAGTTTTTGAGAAAAATGAAGGTACAAGATTATTCCATCGTGGAGCAGTTGAGAAAAACCCCTGCTCAGATTTCCTTGCTATCATTGTTAATACATTCGGATGAGCACCGCCGGGCCTTGATGAAGATTCTGAACAAAGCCCATGTCCCCAACAAAATCACAGTGCACCATTTGGAGAAGATTGCCAATAAGATATTTGAATCTAACATGATCACATTCTCGGATGACGATTTTCCTTTGGAGGGTACGGAACATAGTTGAGCCCTCTATCTCATAGTGAAATGTGAAGATTCTGTGGTCACCAAGTTGTTAGTTGACAATGGTTCGAGTGCAAACATCTGCTCCCTCTCTACTCTAAATAAGTTGAAAGACGATGATGAGAGGATTCACAAGAAAAATATATATGTTCGCGGTTTTGACGGAGGGGGAAAAGACTCTGTTGGTGACATCATGCTCGAGTTGACAATAGGAATTGGGAAAGCCTTGGATACATGTTGCCAAGGCAGTTCCATCTTCCCTACACCAAAATAAAAAGACTCCCTGGGATAAGGTATACTTTGTTTTAGGTCTTGATAGATTTTTTTATCGATTGAAGTTATTATGCTGGTTGATTAAATCTCTTCCTAACGCAAGACATAATGGAATGAAAGAAAGAAAAAGTATCTCCGTAGCTCGCCCAGAAGAAGATGACCCACCACTATAGATTTGTCAATCCCTGGGCTTGGGCGAAAGCCACAAAAGGGGGACAAGATTCATCGATTAGGTGGAAGCAAGGTTTGCGACTCTTTGATCTATCGGTTGACTCTATCTTTTTATCATCCTTGATCTTGAGCCCTTGATCCGAGATCTCTTTTTAACAAAAAAGAGTTGGATTTGCCAATCTTAGCCAAAGAAGACTGTTCGTATAGTTAGTAGGTGTGATAACCGGTTCAAACCAACTTATAGGTCGTCCTCACTACAAAAGGTCAATTCAATGCTCAAGTCAAAGGGGGGAGGCAGTGACACGACCCCATTCCCGCTCGTGATGGCGCCCAACACAATTGCTAGGCAAGCCCGACCATATAACACTCACAACTCAATCACACATCCCATTACCAATTTATAGCATTAAATTACTGTTTAACAGGTCTATTAACCAAATAATTTAGATAGAGACAGTATGAAACACTGACATAACCAACATTTCCCAAAGACCCGGGGTCATGAGTCTAGAGCCTCTAAGATAACAGAGTAAAAAATTCTCATGCAATACAGAGTTCAAAATTGTGGAAAGATAAAAGGGATAAGGGGAGGAGTCGGGTCCTACGGATGTTAGGCAGCTACCTCGACAACTCCTGAAAACTCTAGAAGCGGCAAACATCTCAACTAAGCCTCCGGGACACCTGAATCTGCACACATGGTGCAGGGAGTAAAGTGAGTACTTCCAACTCAGTGGTAATAGACATATATAATGGCTGACAGTAAGAAATCCCAAAATATAACAATGCAAAGCTATAACCAATAATTCTACACATTTAACGGTGGAACAACATTAGGTAATGACAGGTAAAACAGATAGACATCGATGCATGAATGCAATGCAATGCACATGACCGCTGCGGTGCGCAGCCCGATCAATTTGGGTACCCGCGCTCACTGTGGGGGTTTAGACTCCGGAGGGGCCCCTACAGCCCAAGCGCAATATCATCGTAGCATTCGCTGCAGCGTGCAGCCCGATCCACACTCAGTCCAGATATATGCATGTAAGCCACACAGGCACAGTCAAGTTTATCATCTTCAATCCCAATTATTAGGAATTATAGATTAAATGTTTAAAACTTTTAGAGATTTATTAATCATTTCGAGACAGTGTTTAACTCAGGACTGATATCATGGAAACAATGAGAATAATCCCTAAGGGATCCAAATAATCGGCATACAACCCAAATATACTCATAACCATCCAAGTAGGAGGTTTACCAACCAATTTCTAGCCAATGACACAGTATGAACATCACTCGGACGGACTAAACTATAGTCCCCAATCACAAGCGACCCCGCACTCACTGTAGAGTATGTGTCTCGCCACAATATAGCGTCACAGTGTGATATACCGGGGTTTCAAACCCTCAGGTCATCATCTACATCTATTACTCACCTCAAGCTGGCCACAAGACTAGTCCGCTAAGACTTTTCCTATCGAATCCACCTCGTCGCGCGTCGAATCTGTCCAAAACCACAACGAATACGTTACAATAGGCTAATAGAATGCAACCCAATCTAAAAGACTCAAAAAATACCAAAAATCACGAAGTTGGCAAAACCCGAGCCCTAGGCCCACTTCTTGAAAAATTACGAAATTCACATCACCGGATTCCTCGTCTCGCCACGAGTCTATACATATCAAATTTACCAAAATCGGAGTTCAATTGCCCCTTCAAAACCCACATTTAAACACATTTAAACTCTCTTATGTTTCAAGCCCTAACCTTCATTTTTAACCTTTAATTCCTTGAAATTCAGTGATTAATCCATGTTTTTACACCATAATAACATAATCCGAGTCCAATAATTCATACCTGGTGAAACCCCTTCGAATTCTCTTCAAAATCGCCCAAGAAACCGCCTAAGTCGAAGTCCAAAATATTTTTCTTCTCTTTCAAAATCGTGAACCACTGTTCACTTAACCCAGGTCGATTTCCGCTTCTACGGTCAAATAATCGTACCTGCGGTTACCACACACGCGACCAATTGACTGCTTATGCGGTCAAGAACCGCTTCTGCGATCGCCGTATTTGTGGATCCACGTCCGCTTTTGCGGAAAACTCTAGTCCCTCAAGGACCGCTTTTGCGACCAATACGACACATCTGCAGAGCCGTTTATGCGGTCCCTTTTCCGCAGATGCGGAAACAACAAAATCAACAATACGAACCTGAAGCCAAACTCAAAACTTCTCATTTTTAACACCCGATCTCACCCCGAGGCCCCCGGGACCTCAACCAAAAGCACAGACATGATCTAATACCCTATCCAAACTTGCTCGAATCATCAAAACACTATTGTTAACATCAAAATCCTCAATTTTCATCAAATCAAAGCCTAAGTTTCTTAAAAATTTCCGAATTGCACATTCGATCAAAAACC
>MU700597.1:49885-95418 GCA_026770625.1 Nicotiana glauca | reverse complement strand
TTATCCAAGGCATCCTGGACCAACTCTATCCCCAATAGCCTAGTCTCGCCAGGCTCAAACCAACCAACCGAAGATCTACAACGTCTCCCATATAAGGCCTCATACGGTGCCATCTGAATGCTGGACTGATAGTTGTTATTGTAGGCAAACTCCGTAAGTGGCAAGAAATCATCCCAAAAACCTCCAAAATCAATAACACAGGCACGCAACATGTCCTCCAATATCTGAATGGTATGCTCGGACTCCCCGTCCGTCTGTGGATGAAATGCTGTGCTCAACTCTACCTGTGTTCCCAACTCTCGTTGAAAAGTCCTCCAGAACTGAGAAGTAAACTGAGTACCCCTATCTGATATAATGGAAACTGGGATCCCATGCAACCGTACAATATCCCGGATGAAAATCTCTGCCAACCGCTTCGAGGAATAGGTAGTACACACCGGAATGAAGTGCGCGGACTTAGTCAACCGATACATAATCACCCAAATTGAATCAAACTTCCTCGCTGTCCGAGGGAGACCACTCACAAAATCCATAGTAATCCTCTCCCACTTCCACTCGGGAATATCCATACGCTGAAGTACACCTACGGGCCTCTAATGCTCATATTTGACCTACTGACAGTTGAGGCACCGAGCTACATAACTCATAATATCCTTCTTCATTCTCCTCCACCAGTAATACTGTCTCAATTCCTGATACATCTTCGCGGCACCTGGATAAATAGAATACCGCGAGCTGTGGGCCTTCTCCAATATCAACTCCCGAAGCCCATCCACATTGGGCACGCAAATACGGCCCTGCATCCTCAATATACCATCACTATCAATAGTCACATCCCTGGCATCATCATGCTGAACTCTATCCTTAAGGACAAACAAATGTGGATCATCATACTGGCGCTCTCTAATGCGGTCATACAAGGAAGTCCGAGATACCACACAAGCCAACACCCGACTAGGCTCCGAAATATCTAACCTCACCATCTGATTGGCCAAAGCCTGAACATCAACTGCAAAGGGCCTCTCCCCAATCGAAATGTATGCCAAACTACCCATACTCACCGCCTTTCGGCTCAAACATCGGCCACCACATTGGCCTTCCCCGGATGATACAAAATGGTAATGTCGTAATCCTTGAGCAACTCAAGCCACCTCCGCTATCTCAAATTAAGGTCCTTCTGTTTGAACAAATGCTGAAGGCTGCGATGATCAGCATATACCTCACAAGATACGCCATATAGGTAGTGCCTCCAAATATTTAAAGCATGAAGTATAGCAGCCAACTCTAAGTCATAAATAGGGTAGTTTTTCTCATGGGGCTTCAACTGAAGAGAAGCATATGCGATGACTCTACCCTCCTGCATCAACACACATCCGATCCCAACTCTCGAAGCATCACAATACATGGTGTAAGAACCTGAAGCTGATGGCAAAACTAACACTGGAGCTGTGGTCAAAGTTGTCTTGAGCTTCTGAAAGCTCTCCTTGCACTCGTCAGACCATATAAATGGTGCACCCTTCTACATCAACTTTGTCAAGGACGAAGCAATAGATGAAAAACCATGGACAAACCATCGATAATACCCTGCCAAACCGAGGAAACTCCGAATCTCCGTGGCTGAGGACGGTCTAGGCCAACTCTGCACCGCCTCTATCTTCTTAGGGTCAACCTGAATACCATCACTAGACACCACGTGTCCTAGAAAAGCCACAGACCCAAGCCAAAACTCACACTTGGAGAACTTTGCATAAAGCTTCTCCTCCCTCAATCTCTGTAATACCACTCTCAAATGCTAAGCATGTCCTCCTGGCTACGCGAGTACACCAGGATATCATCAATAAAAAAGATAACAAATGAATCCTGATACGGCCAAAATACGCTGTTCATCAGATGCATGAACGCAGCTGGGGCATTGGTATGCCCAAAAGACATAACTAGAAACTCATAATGCTCATATCTCATCCTGAAAGCTATTTTCATAATATCAGAATCTCTAATCTTCAGCTGGTGATAACCTGAACGGAGATCAATCTTCGAGAATACCCTTGCTCCTTGGAGCTGATCAAACAAATCATCAATGCGCGGTAGTGGATACTTGTTCTTCACTGTCACCTTGTTCAACTGCCTTTAGTCAAATGCACATTCTCATTGTGCCATCTTAGTTCTTCATAAATAAGACCGGTGCACCCCACGATGACACACTCGGACGAATGAACCCCTTATCTAGGTGTTACTGAAGCTGCTCCTTCAGTTCTTTTAACTCAACTGGTGCCATACAATAGAGAGGAATAGAGATGGGCTGAGTGCGCAACACCAGATCAATACCGAAATAATGTCCCTGTCCGGCGGCATGCCCGACAGGTCTGCTGGAAACACATCAGGGAAATCCCTTACAACGGGCACAAAATCAAGACTAGGAGTCTCAGCTCCAACATCTCTCACAAAAGCCAAGTACGATAAACAACCTTTTCCAACCATCCGCTGGGCCTTTAGGAAGGAAATAATCCTGCTAGGAACATAATCGGTCGAACCTCACCACTCAATCTTCGAAACACCCGGAATAGCTAACGTAACTGTCTTGGCATGACAGTCCAGATAGCATGGTACGGAGATAGCCAATCCATACCCAGAATCACATCAAAATCTACCATACCAAACAACAACAAGTCAACTCGGGTCTCCAGACCCCCAATAGTCACCAGAAAAGATCGATATACATGATCCATAACAATAGTATCACCCACCGGGGTAGATACATGCACATGCAAGGAAAGACAACCACGGGTCGTACCCAGATGATGGGCAAAATATGAAGACACATAAGAGTAAGTAGACCCGGGATCAAATAAGATAGAAGCATCCCTGTGGCAGACTGAGATAATACCTATAATAACAGCATCTGATGCAATGGCGTCCCTCATGTCTGGAAGAGCATAGAATTGAGCCTAACCACCGCCAGTCCGATCTCCACCCCTGGGGCGGCCTCTGGCTACCTGGCCTCCACCTCTAGCTGACTAAGTGGGTGCTGATGAAACAGGAGCAGAAGATGAGGGCTGATCCCTCTGCTGAGACTGACCACCACGAAGCAGAGGACATTGTCTCCTCATGTGACCAAATTCACCACACTTGTAGCAACGACCCAGAGCTGGGGAAGGGGACTGAAGAGAACCCCTCGTTGCTGAAGAACCCTGGGCTGAAGAAGCAGGAGTAGAGCTTTGAGCTGGATGGGCACTAAGTGAAGACTGTCCCTGTTGAAATCCTTGACGACCATGGCCGGAAGAAGTCCCACTGTGCTCTGGGCAACCTGACTGAGGAGGCCTGAAGGAATGACCTCTGCCACACTGGAACTAGCCCCTAGACGGAGCACCACTAAAGCTACCTAAACCTCGAGGCCTCTTGGCCTATCTCTCCTCACGCTCCCGACGGTGATCTGTCTCAATCTGTCGCGCCATGTCAACTACCTCCTCAAACAAAGCGGCTACAACCCTCTCTCTAGTCATCAAGATGCGAATTGGATAGTTGAGGCCATCCACGAACCTCCTTATCCTCTCCCGATATGTCGGGATCATCCAAGTAGCTTGCCGAGCTAACTGTGTGAACCTCAACTCATACTAGGTCACAGTCATGTCCCCCTGAACCAACCACTCAAACTGACGACGCAGCACCTCTCTGTGAGACTGCGGTACATACTTCTCCAGAAAGAGAGTGGAGAACTGCTGCCAGGTAAGGGGCGCTGCTCTAACAGGCCTACGCCTCTCAAATTTCTCCCACCAGGTAAATGCAACCCCTGAGAACTGGAAGGTAGTAAAAGCCACTCCACTCGACTCCAAAATCCCTGTAGTGCGAAGCATACGCTAACACTTGTCCAGAAATCCCTGGGCATCCTCGCCCTCAAAACCACTGAACGTCGGAGGCTGGAGCCTACCGAACCTCTCTAGTCGACGCTGCTCGTCATCTGGCATCACTGGAAACACATACTCTGGAGCTGGTGCGACTGGCACAACTGGAGCAACCGGTGCAACTGGCTGAACTGGGGCTGCTCCTGGTGTCTGCAATCCTTGAACAACCTGCTTGGGTGTGCGAGCTGCGGGGGTCTGATGACCACCCCCGGTCTGAGAAGTACCTGCGGCAGTAGTGGCTGAGACTGCCTGAGCCAGACTAGTGCAGACGGATAAAATCTGAGCTAAAGCCTCCTGAAGGCCAGGAATCACGATGGGCACTGCCGGTGCCTAAACAGGTGTTGCTGGAGCATCTACAGCTGGAGGCTGGTCCTACATGGGGGCAACTAGTGGGTCAACAGGTGCTGCCCCTGCTGCTCTGCCTCGATCACGACCACAGCTGTGTCCACGGCCTCTAGTGGGTGGCAATGGTGGTCGTCCGCCACGTCCGGTAGCACGGGTTCTCACCATCTGCGAGAGAATAGAATACAGAAATTTAGGTCTCAGAACAACAAAGCCGCACGACAAGAGTTTCAAGAATATGAAGTGTTTCCTAAAGGTTTTGTAGCCTCTCGAGGATAAATACAGACATCTCCGTACCGATCTGCGAGACTCTACTAGCCGGCTCATGACTCATGAGGCCTAGTAACCTAGGCTCTGATACCAACTTGTCACGACCCCATTCCCGCTTGTGATGGCGCCCAACACAATTGCTAGGCAAGCCCAACCATAAAACACTCACAACTCAATCACACATCCCATTACCAATTTATAGCATTAAATTACTGTTTAACAGGTCTATTAACCAAATAATTTAGATAGAGACAGTATGAAACACTGACATAACCAACATTTCCCAAAGACCTGGGGTCATGAGTCTAGAGCCTCTAAGATAACAGAGTAAAAAATTCTCATGCAATACAGAGTTCAAAAACACGAAAAGATAAAAGGGATAAGGGGAGGAGTCGGGTCTTGTAGATGTCAGGCAGCTACCTCGACAACTCCTGAAAGCTCTAGAAGCGGCAAACATCTCAACTAAGCCTCCAGGACACCTGAATCTGCACACATGGTGCAGGGAGTAAAGTGAGTACTTCCAACTCAGTGGTAATAGACATATATAATGGTTGACAGTAAGAAATCCCAAAATATAACAATGCAAAGCTATAACCAATAATTCTACACATTTAATGGTAGAACAACATCAGGTAATGACAGGTAAAATAGGTAGACATCGATGCATGAATGCAATGCAATGCACATGACCGCTGCGGTGCGCAGCCCGATCCATTTGGGTACCCGCGCTCACTGTGGGGGTTCAGACTCCGGAGGGGCTCCTATAGCCTAAGCGCAATATCATCGTAGCATTCGTTGCGGCGTGCAGCCCGATCCACACTCAGTCCAGATATATGCATGTAAGCCACACAGGCACAGTCAAGTTTATCATCTTCAATTCCAATTATTAGGAATTATAGATTTAGTGTTTAAAACTTCTAGAGATATATTAATCATTTCGAGACAGTGTTTAACTCAGGACTGATATCATGACAACATGCTAAGCATCATGGAAACAATGAGAATAATCCCTAAGGGATCCAAATAATCGGCATACCGCCCAAATATACTCATAACCATCCAAGTAGGAGGTTTACCAACCAATTTCTAGCCAATGACACAGTATGAACATCACTCGGACGGACTAAACCATAGTCCCCAATCACAAGCGACCCCACACTCACTGTAGAGTACGTGTCTCGTCGCAATATAGCGTCACAGTGTGATATACCGGGGTTTCAAACCCTCAGGTCATCATCTACATCTATTACTCACCTCAAGTCGGCCACAAGACTAGTCCGCTAAGACTTTTCCTCTCGAATCCACCTCCTCGGGCATCGAATCTATCCAAAACCACAACGAATACGTTACAATAGGCTAATAGAACGCAACCCAATCGAAAAGACTCAAAAAATACCAAAAATCACGAAGTTGGCAAACCCCGAGCCCTGGGCCCACTTCTTGGAAAATTACAAAATTTACATCACCGGATTCCTCGTCTCGCCACGAGTCTATACATATCAAATTTACCAAAATCGGAGTTCAATTGCCCCTTCAAAATTGCCCCTTCAAAACCCACATTTAAACTCTCTTAAGTTTCAAACCCTAACCTCCATTTTTAACCTTTAATTTCTTGAAATTCAGTGATTAATCCATTTTTTTACACAATAATAACATAATCTGAGTCCAATGATTCACACCTGGTGAAACCCCTTCGAATTCTCATCAAAATCGCCCAAGAAACCACCTAAGTCGAAGTCCAAAATATTTTTCTTCTCTTTCAAAATCGTGAACCACTGTTCACTTAACCCAGGTCGATTTCCGCTTCTGTGGTCAAATAACCGCACCTGCAGTTACCGCACACGCGACCAACTGGCCGCTTATGCAGTCTGACTTAAAATCCACTGGACCGCTTTTGCGGTCAAGAACCGCTTCTGCGGTCGCCGCATTTGCGAAAAACTATGGTCCCTCAAGGACCGCTTTTGTGACAATACGTCGCATCTGCGGAGCCGCTTATGCGGTCCCTTTTCCGCAAATGCGGAAACAACAGAACCAGCAATACAAACCTGAAGCCAAACTCAAAACTTCTCATTTTTAACACCCGATCTCACCCCGAGGCCCCCGGGACCTCAACCAAAAGCACAGACATGATCTAATACCCTATCCAAACTTGATCGAATCATCAAAACACTATCATTAACATCAAAATCCTCAATTTTCATCAAATCAAAGCCTAAGTTTCTTAAAAACTTTTAAATTGCACATTCGATCAAAAACCCGACCTAAACACCTCCGAATGACCTGAAACTTTGCACGCATATCCAAAATCACATAACGGAGCTACTGCAACTCTCAGAATTCCATTCCGACCCTCGGATCAAAATCTCACCTATCAACCAGATATCGCCAAAATGCTAACTTGGCCAATTCAAGCCTAATTCTACACCGAATCTCCAAAGTCAATTTCGATGGCACTCCTAAGTCAAAAATCATCCCCCGAAGCTAACCGAATCATTAGAATTCACATCCAAGCCCACTAACTAACTAGTCAACTTCCAGTTGACTTTTCCAAAGCAAGCTCTCCTTTAAGAGACTAAGTGTCTCATTTCCATCTAAAACCAATCCAATTCTACTCGATCACCTCAAATACCGATAATGAAGCATAGAGAAACATAATATGGGGGAAACGAGATGGTAACTCACGTGACAACGGGCCGGGTCATCACAGGTAGATGGTGAAGTTAGAGTGGGATAGGCAAGAGATTGTTATGCATGGCGATGAGAACTTATGTGCTTTCAATGACACATCTGTCCCGTTTATTGAACTTGAGGAAGATAAAGGGTCGTGGGTCTACCAGGTTTCTGAGACAGTGTCAGTTGAAAAGGTTCCGGAGGGGGAATACATTTAGGGTCCAAAGCTAGCTTCTACAGCTATCATGGTAGCAACCGAAATGTTGAAAAATGGTTTCGTGCCTGGCAAGGGCCTGAGCGCATCTTTGCAAGGTATCGTCCAACCACTGTCTTTGCATGAAAATCTGGGTACATTTGGTATGGGGTTCAAACCTACAGGGAATGATATGAAGAAGGCTAGAAAGATGAAAAATAGGGTATGATCGCTCCCTAAGTCAGTCCAACATCTCTCCAGGTCTTTCATCAAGGCGGGAGTCGTGAAGCGTCTAGTAGCAACAGTTCCAAAGCTTGTGGTTGATTTTGAAGAAGAATTGGTTAAAAGATTCTAGAGTCTGTTCGATGAGATTAACATGGTAGAAACTGGTGAAGGTTCCAGTAAAGCAGATGTGCAGTTTGTTGGGCCGAAAGTGAAGATTAACAATTAGGATGCTACTCCTCTCCCTACCCGGAAGGAGTTTTGGTAGTTTTCTTTGTTTTTCTTTCAGTTTATCTGGATTATTCCAGGGTTGTATTTTAAATTTAAATTTTAGTCTGTTTTGATGTACTAACCCTTCTATCCTTTAATTTTAATGAAATGCAATTTCCCTTTTCCATTACTCCTGATTGTGTCATTTTCTTTTCTTTATTTGTACAAATCTTTTTATGCTGGTTCCAATGACATGACATGCATGAGGAATCTTCAGCCAAGTCTTAAAAGCCAATCTAACTCTAAAATAATAATCCAAGAAATAGAGTGTGATAATGAAATAGAATATGATAAAGTTGAAGCATTCGAAGAAATTAGTAACGAGCTAAGTCACTTTGAAGAGAAACCCAAGCCTAATTTGAATGAAACTGAGGCAATCAATTTAGGAGATCCAGATAATATCAGGGAAACCAAGATAAATGTACCCTTGGACCACAAATCAGGTAAGAAATAATCAAAACAATGTTTGAATATAAAGATATTTTTGCATGGTCATATGATGACATGCCGGGTCTGAGTAGTGACTTGGTGGTTCACAAATTTCCCACTGACCCGACATTCCCTCCCGTCAAGCAGAAGTTGAGGAAGTTCAAAACTAACATGAGTGTTAAGATTAAGGAAGAAATCACAAAGCAATTGGATGCAAAGGTCATTCGAGTCACGTAATATCCCACTTGGTTAGCTAATGTTGTGCTAGTACCAAAGAAGGATGGCAAGACCAGGGTGTGCGTTGATTACCGCGATCTCAATAAAGCAAGTCCAAAGGATACTTTTTCCTTGCCAAATATCCATATTCTGATTTACAACTGTGCCATGCATGAGATTGGATATTTTGTGGATTTCTATGTGGGATACCACCAGATTTTGATGGACGAGGAAGTAGAAAAGACAATATTCATCACATCATAGGGAACTTATTGCTACCAGGTAATGCCATTTGGTTTGAAAAATGCCGGGGCAACTTACATGAGGGCAATTACTACTATATTCCATGACATGATACGCAAGGATATTGAGGTCTGTGTGGATGATGTGATCATAAAGTCAAAGCAACAGGCCGACCATGTCAGAGATTTGAGGAAGTTTTTCTAAAGGCTCCGCAGGTACAATCTTAAGCTTAATCCTAACAAGTGCGCATTTGGTGTTCCATTCAGAAAATTGTTGGGATTCATAGTCAGTTGTTGAGACATTGAGCTGGACCCGTCAAATATCAAAACTATCCAAGAATTGCCAACTCTAAGGAACAAGACTAAAGTGATGAGTTTGCTCGGGCGATTAAACTACATCAGTAGGTTTATTGCTCAACTCATGACAACTTGTGAGCCCATATTTAAGTTGTTGAAGAAGGATGCTGTGGTCAAATGGACTGATGAGTGTCAGGAGGCATTCGATAAGATCAAGGGGTACTTGTCAAACCCACCTATATTGGTCCCGCCGGAACCGGGGAGGCCTTTAATTCTCTATTTGACAGTCTTGGACAACTCGTTTGGCTGTGTATTGGGTCAACATGGCATCACTGGCAGGAAGGAGCAAGCCATCTATTATCTCAGCAAGAAGTTCACATCCTATGAGGTTAAGTACACTCCCCTTGAAAGGACATGTTGCGCCCTAACTTGGGTGGCACAAAAGTTGAAGCATTATCTGTCGTCTTACACTACTTACCTCATTTCTCGCATGGATCCTCTAAAGTATATCTTTTAGAAGCCTATGCCCACAGGAAGACTTGGGAACAGGCAAATTTTTCTTATAGAATTTGACATTATATATGTGACTCGAACCGCGATGAAAGCCCAAGCATTGACCAATCATTTGGTCGAAAACCCGATCGACGAAGAGTATGATCCATTGAGAACTTATTTTCCCGATGAAGAGGTGATGTATATTAACGAGGTGGATTAGGTTGAAAAACCAAGTTGGAAACTTTTCTTTGATGGAGCATCTAACATGAAAAGTGTCGGGATAAGGGCCGTGCTTATTTCTGAAGTAGGGCATCACCACCCTGTTACGACTCAACATGGCTGAGTACGAGGCATGCATTTTGGGTTTAAGGTTAGCTGTAGACATGGGAGTCCAGGAAGTCTTGGTCTTGGGAGACTCGAACCTTTTGGTGCACTAGATTCAAGGAGAATGGGAGATACGGGATTTAAAGCTCATACTGTATCGACAATGTTTGCATGATCTTTGTCAACAGTTTCAGTCAATAGAGTTCAGGCATATTCCAAGGATCCACAATGAGGTTGCCAATGCTTTGGCTACCTTGGAGTCAATGTTGCACCACCCGGACAAAGCTTTTATCGACCCTCTACATATTCAAGTTCATGATCAACATGCCTATTGTAATGTGGTTGAGGAAGAACTTGATGGTGAACCGTGGTTCCATGACATCAGGGAGTACATCAGAATGGGGGTATATCCGATACAAGCCACAGGTGATCAAAAGAGAACAATTCGACGTTTGGCTAGTGGATTTTTCTTGAGCGGAGGGATTTTGTACAAGAGAACTCCAGATCTTGGGCTGTTGAGGTGCATAGATGCTAAGAGCCACGACTATCATGACCGAGATACATTCTGGTGTTTGCGGGCTGCATATGAGTGGGTATGTTCTGGTAAAGAAGATTCTTCAAGCAGGGTATTATTGGCTCACCATGGAACGAGATTGCATCAGCTTTGTGCGCAAGTGTCATCAATGCCAGGTACACAGAGACTTGATTCATTCTCCGTCATCTGATTTGCATACAATATTCGCACCATGGCCCTTTGTTGCTTAGGCATGGATGTCATTGGACCAATTGAGCTCGCAGCATCAAACGGGCACAAGTTCATTTTGGTGGCCATTGACTATTTCACTAAGTGGGTTGAAGCAAAAACCTTCAAATCTGTGACCAAGAAGGCAGTGGTCGACTTTGTTCATTCAAATATCAATTATCGGTTCGGAATCCCAAAGGTGATCATCACAGATAATGGTGCTAATCTTAATAGTCATCTGATGAAAGAAGTATGCCAACTGTTTAAGATTACACATCGAATATCTACCCCGTACCGCCCAAGGCGAACAGAGCAGTCGAGGCAGTCAACAAGAACATAAATAAGATACTTCAGAAAATGGTGCAAGGTTCCAGTCAATGGCATGAAAAGTTGCCCTTTGCTTTGCTGGTTATCGCATTACTGTTCGCACTTCAGTTGGTGCAACTCCTTATTTATTGGTATATGGTACTGAAGCAGTGATACCCGCGGAAGTTAAAATTCCATCTGTTCGGATTGTTGCTAAAGTCGAAATTGATGATGATGAGTGGTTTAAAACCCGTTTGGAGCAATTAAGTCTGATTGAAGAGAAAAGACTGGAAGCAATGTGTCATGGCCAGTTGTATCAAAAGAAAATGGCAATAATGTACAACGAAAAGATGCATCCCCAGAAATTTGAAGTGGATCAACAAGTATTGAAACACATCCTTCCACATCATGCTGAAGCAAAAGGCAAATTCGCCCCAAATTGGTAGGGGCCGTTCATCATAACAAGAGTGTTGTCCAATGATGCTTTGTATTTAACAGATGTAGAAGGCAAATGTGCAGATATGGCTATCAATTCTGATGCAGTCAGAATATATTATGTATGATTTCTTTGGTTTAAATTGTATTTGTTTGTACTTGGCATGTTTTGAAGTTTGGAATGACGAAGGCAATTTATTCTGCTATCTAAACACTTTGCCCTTTGTTACCCCTTTGAGCCTTTTTATTTTCTTTCATACCCCTCTGTTGGAATCAGTAGCAAAGTTCAGAAATACGAACACAAAAGGTAAATAAAGAGGGAAAAAGGAAAAGATAAGAGAAAAAGAGAAAGAAAAGAATGAAAGAGAGAGAAAAAGAAAAAAAAAAGAAAAAAAGGAAAAGAGAAAAGTAACAAAAAACAAAGCAATTCCTATGACGTGAACTACATTCGACCTGATTCCTTTAAAGGATATGTAAGCAACCTCACAGTTCGGTCCATCATACAAAATTCAAAAGCCCCAGGCAAGGAAACTGGGGCAGAAGTTGTGGTTATGTAAAAGATCTGATTTCAAAGTTTTAAATAAGTTAACCCAATGTCTTAGTTATTTTGAGCCTTTATGATATCATTTATTTCTAACCCCATCCAAAAGCCCACATTATGGTCCAAAGAAAGACCTTCTGACACATATTTGAGAGTGCCAAGTCAAGCGAGACAGTATGATTCGCACCAGGGGCAACACTCCGTGCTACATAAAGGAAAATGAATAAATGAGAGAGTCCTATTGGTGAAAACCCTCACGGGCACCTTAGGACGACGGAAAGATGAGAGAAATTAAAATGAGAGAGTCTTATTGGTGAAAACCTTCACGGGCACCATAAGTCGACAGTGAGTTGAGAGATGAACAAATGAGAGACGTTTGTTGGTGAAAAACCTTCAGGGCACCGCAAGACGAATAAGGTCAGTGACTTGGCGAAGAGATTGGGTTATTGAAATCCTAAGGCATAAAGTATGACAATTGAAAGGTGATTGGTTGAATAGGCTGGCCTGATTAATCCGAAATGCATGTCATGATCATTGGTTCCAGCTGCTCCACTGAGATGTCTCTTTTCCTGATTTTCTTCTTTATTCCTAACTTTCGAAGTCATTGCATTTCATTTCTTTTGGGTTTATTTCTCTAAGGTTTTCCAATGTCAGCCTTGTTTAAGCAAGTGAGAAAGGATTTCAAAGCTTATTACCAACTTCCAAATTGCATAAAGCAAAAGGCAGCCAAAACATACCAGAGATAGCATGATGTAAAGTGAAAAATAAGGTGTCAATGAAAGCTCCATTGGGCGAATGGTTTAGGAATCTTGTGGGAGATACAGAGGTTCAGGCAGAAAGGAAAGAAATGTAAAACAACGGGTTGGGTGTAGAGCATTCGAGTTGTTCAGAATCCTACATTTAAGATTCAGTCAGAAAGTCAAACAATTCTTGGCCAATTCAAAGCAGCCGGTTAGAACAAAGCATGGCAATGGGAAGGCCACCTTCATCAAGAATGCCACAAACTAACCACCACATTTTCAAACTAATAAAGTTTTCTTTGATTGAAACAGGGGCAGGAAATCTCGTTTGTGTTGGAGGAACACTCAATAAAGTAAGCATGTACCGGACAAGTTTGACCGTAAATTCTCGTGACCTGCTGATCGGTGTGGACTCAACCCTTGGGAAGTGTGGGCGCTAACAACTTTTACCCGATAGTGGTTTCGGGGTCAATTTCCTCAGGGAGCTAGTTATGGGAGTCGAGTATTTGTGGAGTCTAGGAAGGTGTTTTGGCTCCTAATTTTGCTTCTATCATTTTTGGTTTTTCTTTTGTTTATCAACTAAATTTATCAACTACAATTGTAAACTAAATTATGCTAAGTAATGATGCTAGTTGTATGCAATAAGAGAAAAGCACTAGGGTTGTAACACTTGCCTAGGTGACTAATTAACGGGTATAGAATTCTAATGCAAGGATGATAATTGAGGGAAATATGGATAACTGTTGCACTTAGAACTCACTCTCACACCTCTCGGTAGAGAGAGTGATTTTGCCCAATTGACTCTCTCGAGACCAATTGGGTAGGCTAATTTGCCCAAGCAACTAATGGTTCAAGTAGGGTAGTTACTCTCTCGAGGTTTAACCCGTTACTTGGGACTACCATTCTCATGGGTCCATCCCAAATCCTTGTTGGGTTAATTGTGAGGTCATAGACTCTCTTTCTCAAGAAGTGTCAAGACCCACTAAGCTAGACTTAGTGTTTGCAACCACCAAATCCAAGTGAAAACATGCAATCAACCCAAATACCAAACACCCAACATCATCCAAGCATTAAGCAAAAATACCCATTAATTACCCACACTAGGGTTGAGCCACAACCCTAGCTAATGGGCTTAGCTAGACACGGAAGAAGTAGAAATAGAAGAAATACTAGAAGAAATTAACATAGTCATTAACTACAAGATTAATCTACTTGAATTCACGTTAATTGCAAGAGAAAAATGCCTAAAGTATGATAATATAAAGTGTCTCGTGCTCAGCTGCTTAGATGGATTCTTAAAAAACTCTACCTAAAAGAGTAAAATGTTCTATTTATACTACATAGGAAAAACCGAACAAAAATACCCCTGAGGGTCTGGCGCGGACCGCATAGAAATGTCATGCGGCCGCATAGGGTAACTGGTGTTCATATCTGGCTTCTGGACTTGAGGATGCGGACCGCGTAAAAATGTCATGCGGCCGCATAGGTTGAGTCATGCCGACCGCGTGGAAATGGTGCGCGACCGCGCTGTAGAGATCTTCCCATTTTGACTCTCTGTTCTTTTACCCACGTGGACCTTACTGATTTGGTGTGCGGCCGCGTGGAACTTTGCCTTGACTTTTGAGCCTTTGATCAATTATCATTACAGACCGCGTAGAAATGTCTGCGGTCTGCGTGGATCTTCTTCAGAGTTGCTAATTCTCTGAACTTTTCTGCGCAGCCGCGTGACAAATCTGTGCGGACCGCGCAGGTTGGGCTTTAACTTGATAGCTTTCTGAACCTTCCTGTGCGGCCGCACATCAGAACAGTGCGGTCCGCACAGGTCACCTGTTTCCCAACTTTCAGTTATCTTTTGGTGCTTGGCAGGTTTCACTCCTTTTTGAGCCGATTTGTGATATTCATCATCTAGTCGCTCAAACCTGCAATCAAGCGCAACTTGTAAGCAATTCAGGACTAATCAAGAGCAATTTATGCACAAAGCTCAGCTAAAAATGGGTATAAAATATGCACAATTCATAGTTATCACCGGCCTGGATAAAGGAATTTAATTTGAAGTTCTCAGGACCCTCCTAGACAATGGGAACTATTTAAAATTCAAAACATTCATGAGTGACAAGTTCTACCATAAGCTCTACTTTGAGGAAATATAAGTTGGTTTTGAAGTTTTCATTCTTAGGATGAGATTCAATTAGAAATTTTCAGGACCCTCCTGGATAACGGGGTCTAGCTTTTAAATTCTTAGAGATATTGGGTAACATGTGTGAGCACGTTATTTTTGCCCTAAGTGAATTACTCCCAAAAATTCAAACAAAATGATTTCTTCCCTATTCTGCAATTTTGTGAATTTTGTTAATTGTTTGCATCCATTTTGTGCATTCTAATTCATATGAAAAATAAAAAAAAAAATACATTTGGCATGTGCATTTAGGGTTTAATTTTATATTTTAGGATTAATTAGTAGTTAAATTGCGTTTAAAACAAAGTATAAAGTAAATAACAATAGTCCCTTTTTGCATTTTAATTGTTAATTGGTGAATTTGTCATGAGTTTACTTTCAAATAGGACTTAATCAATTTTAAGAATTAATGAGTTTAATTTTTGAAATAAATTGGGTTTTTATTTTAATAAAATCAGAAAAATGTAAAATACAAAAAGAAAAAAGAAGAAGAGAAAACAATGAAAAGATGGCTTGCCTAATTAAATTAGGAATTGGACCATTTCCAAATTCATTAGCCCCAACCCAAAGGAATCCACCCAAGCCCGTTTGAATCAGCCCAAATCACTCCCCCACACCCGGTCCAGCCTCACTCCCTTCAAACGATGTCATTTGGGCGTCAAAGTAATCCTGGCCGTTCATCTCCCTAATCCAATGGCCCAAATCCATTCTTTGATTATTAATAAAACTGTCCAAAAAATAAGATAAACCTTAAAACATTTTCACCATCCTTGTACCTTCCCCCACCCTGTAACGCCGGCGTAATGCCACCATTACCCCACCACGACTCCGCCGGCCGAAAATTGCCTCCGCCGGCGGCGATTCTCCAATCACACCCAAAATTTTACCATGTCATCTCCTTCACCTCCCCATCCCATATCCGTTATTATCTTCCTCCAAATCCAAACCAAACACCCCAAATCCTCCAAACCCTAGGTGCCACCACCACCGTGCACGGCGGCGCCACCACAAATCAGTCCCAAATTTACACCCCTGACTCTCCTCGTTCCTCTCTTTCTAAATCCATGGTTTTTTTCTCGAATTATAACCAAACAGTTCGAATCTTAAATAAAAAATTTGACCAAAACTCTAGGTCATTGGAATCCGCCCAAAAATACACCACACACTTCCCTCACCTTCCTCGTGACAAATCCACCATCAAGTTGAGTCTCCCCAGAGTTCCCAAATCTTGGATCCGAGGTCAAAGTGTCAGTTGGTTCAAGCCATCACATGTCAAGGTCAAACATTAGGTGTCGATTAAATCAGTAAGAATTCCTTTCTATTTTTTATTAGGGTTCACTGTTCATCTTTATTTTTCATGCTATTTGTTTTATAAATTTTGCTCAGTCTATTTTTATTTTCCTTTTATGTTTGGTGATTTTGTGTTTCTTCGCATGAACGTGTTGCTTCATGAATAGTTAAATAGTTCTTTTCAGTTTTTGTTATGAGCTCGAGTAATTAATTAGGGTTTTCTTTTACATTTTTTAACCAGTAATGTGTTCTGTTGATTTTATTCTAAGTATGTATTTCTGATTAAGTTTAAAGGTTGATTAGTTTCTACTTGCTTGGATTTCCTGATTAGTTTTGGTTAGTAGTTTTGATTGTTGATCGGTAACATGATTAGTTAAATAGTTCTTTTCAGTTTTTGATTAATTTGTATATTTTTAGTTCTCTAGGAGTTGTTATACTATGTATAACTGGACTGACTGAGAGATTGTCAAACTAACAGGTATTCATTAGCCATATGGTGAATTAATTTCGCTTTGAGTAGATGTAACTTTGAAATCAGAAGATAGTTGAAACAGGAAAAGGATTTTGGGATTTGTGATCTTCGTTTGTTTAATAACTGGAACTTGGATAGAAAGCAACACGTAGGCCCCATCCATGTTTGGTCTAAGCTGGATAAACGTTTAGTAATAAATCACGTGTGTAGTAATGTTAGTCTTGAGTTGAGTTTGGAACTGATGTTCATATTGCCATATGTTAATTCAAATCATGAATCAAAAACAGTTAAGGTGTAGTTGTCTAAAAAATGCTGCAGTCACTTTGAAAATGGCTTATAAGCCTTATTAACTGGTAATTGTCTACAGGTTCAATTTTGTTAAATTCCATAATTGGTTTATAGTTGGGTTATATATGGCACGCTGTGGGTTCAAATATATAGGCATTACCATTTTGTTTTAATTCCTTTAGTTAGATTATTAATTCCTCTAATTGCATGTCATTATTATCATAGTGCTGGTTTGATGGGGCTTGAAGCATCACAGCCGCCTGGGCCTGTTTTCTGTTTACACCAGGCCCAAATAATTCCCTTTCTAGGGGTTGACACCAGGGCCTGTTGGCGGCAACTAGCTGTAGCCATACCCGTTTGGTCCATTAATTTAAATTTGGCTTAGGAGTTTAAATTTAAGGTTTAGCATAATATAAGTTTGGGCTTTGAGTTAGGTAGCGGGTTCAAATTAAGAGGCTCCCCCTTTTTGTTTGAATCCAGACTTGAACTCGAGGCCCGAAATTATAATGTTAATCAATAGGACTTTTTCTTCATTATAAGAGACAAAAATATAGAAAAATCATAGTCGCTTTAATTTTTCCCTTTAATTAATAAAATGAGACGAGCCTCACCAAACAGAAATGCATAAATTACGGGGCCCTCAATAAATGGTTGAATTAAAATACTTAGATTTTGGGATGGGCCGTTTAGAAAATTTCACGGTCTTCCCCAAAGATAATACGCGTTAGTCACTTTAGGCGCGCTTTTAATAATTTTACCTTCTTAAATACGGTTGTGCATTTCATGCGACCCAAATCCAAGTCCCAAAACGTTGAATAATAATGTATCGAGGATCCGTGTGCATTTTATGTGACGTGATCCAAAAATACGTTCTTAAACGACGTTCACTTTCTTAATAATTGACTAAAAGCGGTGAATAATTCTAAAATTGCAATATCGGTTTAACATGTATTAAAAACAGATTTTAGCCAAATATAGCAGTTGAGCGACCGTGCTAGAACCACGGAACTCGGGTGTGCCTAACCCCTTCTCCCGGGTTAACAGAATTCCTTACCCGGATTTCTGGTTCGCGACTGTAATACAGAGTCAAACCATTTCCTCGATTCGGGATTCAAATCGGTGACTTAGAATACCATAAATCTCCCAGGTGACGACTCTGAATCTCTTAATAAACGGATCCCGTTTCGATTGTCCTTTAATTAGAAAAAAGTCTTTTTATTTTGCCCTCCACGGGGCGTAGTAGTAGAAAAAGGAGGTGTGACAGCTCTGGCAACTCTGCTGGGGAAACAAACCCAGAACTTCGGTTCAGGGTTTAAGAATTAGAGCTTAGAATGATATTTATGTTGGGCTTTATCTGATTTTCCTACATGTTTCATGCTAGACCTGCTAAATGCTTTACCGCTTTGATATTATCTAAACTGTATATAAACTGTGCCGAAACCCTTCTCTTCTCACCTACGGGGATGTGCTTACTGGTTGAGACTCCCTATTCTGTTAGTGTCATACCCTGAAATAAGAAAGAGGCCGGACAAGTTACTAAGCCGGATGGACTTTTGGTTCCCGGTACATAGCCCCCTCCTCGACTCGAGTTGTCCGCTCGGGTACACAGTCTAGAACACATCCCCAGGTTTTGAACCTAGAATAACTTGACTCCATGCCGGATCCCTAGTAGGAATGCTTATTTTCATCACGTGCATTTGTTGTAGGGGACTCAATACAGGGGTTGGGTCCATCTAGGACAGGTAACCTGAAATGAAAAAGACCATCCTGATGCATCTTATGTGTTGCATGTGCATTTATTTGTCTCGGGCTTGCACCGGCTTTGGAGTATTTGGGAAAATTGAAAAGGGAGAGAAATTATCAGTATAGAGAGTTAACATCTAAAAACCAATGTCTGAATAGCGCCGAAACTCTACCGGATTTTTGAGAAAAATGAAAGAAAAAGAAAAGTGTTTTTATTTTGTCTTTTGCCAATAAAAAGGAAAACAAAAAAAGTTTTATTCCCGAGTAGTTTATTAAAAATGAAAATACAAAAAAAAAACAAATAACAGGGTTTTGTTTTCAAAAATAGTTAGTTTATTTGCCCGAACTACGCAGGTATGATTCTAGCCAGATGTGAGATACATAGGCAACCCTCATCGGGTCCAACCTCCCCTTTGCAAAAATAGTCAAAAAATGTCTAAGTTTTGAATTTTGGCATAAATAAGTCAGGTGAAGACATTCTTGTCAGAAATGGCCGAATGTCTCTAAAAGGGCGCCAGAAAGCTGCTTTTGCAAGAACAACCACCTTTTGGTCAGTTTTCAAGGTTTTGGCCGGTTAGCCAACACAGCCTTAAAATCTTCGCCCCCGAGGTGCTGAAAGGCCGTGTTTGTAAAACCAGGTCTTTTATTTTAATTTGGAAAACAAGAAAAAAAGTTAGTGGTCAAGTGAATACCGTTTGGATTTTGGTCAAAATAAGTCGATCCAGCTTCGACAGTGTCTTAAACTGTTCCTGCGGAGATAGCCTTAGAGTATCTTTCAGTTGTCGAAAGGCTATTTTCGTAAAAGAACGAATAAGTTTGTGAAGTGTCATAAAATAATCCTCCCCAGCCTCAAAATTCATGTGAAATTAAGAAGGGGCCACGTTTGCAAAAATAGCCATTTGGTTAAAATTGGCACATAGGGGAAGGAATCTGTCAGTCTGTTTTGAATTTGTATTTCTTTTGATTAGAGTATGTGGGTTGTTTGATTTTCGAGTCTGTATTTCGTCTTTTCGTCAGAGTCTATTAGGTTTGTTTAAGTTTGTCAGTTTTTAAATCATTGTAATCAAAGTTTGTTCTATTGTGAAAAATTGAAAGTTCCAAAATAGGTTTTATTGTTTTTTACCTTTTATCTTCATGAACTACGGCCGGTCTGATTCATGCGGGGTCATGATACGTAGGCAATCTTCATAGGATTTGACCATAACCAAAAGAAAAAAAAGGAAAGAAAAGAGAGGAAAAACGACAAAAAGGCAAAAAGAAAAGAAAAGAGCGGAAAAACAAGAAAGAGGGAGAGAATAGGAACAAGAGAAGATAAAGGCAAGAGTGAAAATAAGGAAAAAAAAGGAAAACAAAGAAAGAGAAGGTTTGCAATTGAAAATAAGGAAAAGCCGGGATGACGCATGCGGCCAAGCAAAGGCATAATAGAAAACCGTTAACTGCTTAGGTGCATTCATTCCCCAAAAGGCGGCTATCTATTTGTTAATGCTCTAACTGCTAACAAAGTTGTTGTTGATGAGTCCAGGTAGGTGGTTAGTTGATTGGCATTCTGGCAACCCATTTCTACAACACCCGGTCAAAAGACAAGCTGAAAATGACAGGACAAGAATCAGATACCAGTATTGTAGACCCCGCGAAAGATGTAGAGGTGATGGATGTTAATGTAATAAGGGATGAAATGTATAAATTGAGGCAGCAAATGGCCGAAATGCATCAAACCTGGGCTAAGGGTCAGCCAACGCCAGTTTATCCCGACAATCCAGCCTATATCCCACCTTTGGCTCAGCCCCAGGAGCCTCACTGTGAATTCAACTCCCACTTTCCCTTTCTACCAACAGAGCTATGGCACCACCTCCTACTCTCCCCAAACTCCACCACCCAAACAAAACCCTCCTCCACCAATCACCCCTGTCTTTGTGGCGCCTCCACCTGTCACATTGCAAAGATCTTCCTGTGAGCCACTGTTTCAGGCCCACGATAGCCAGTATTACCCTCCTGAGCCTACCTGTAAAGCTCCTGAACCATATTCCTACACTCCTCACGTTGAGCTCCCGGTGGAAACTGACAAGCCGCTTAAGAATCCCGAACAGGAAGAGATGTTTCGAAAAGTAAAAAGCCTGGAGCAATCCTTTAGGAATATGCAAGGATTAGGTGGCCTGGTCAGTGTGGCCTACAAGGATTTGTGTCTGTTCCCGGATGTTCAGTTACCAGCAGGGTTCAAAATGCCTAAGTTCGATCTGTATGACGGACATGGTGTCCCGGTTGCCCACCCGAGAGGATTCTGCAGCAAAATAAGAGGGGCAGGTGGGAAAGATGAGTTACTAATGGTGCACTTCAGCCAGAGTCTGAGTGGTTCTGCTTTGGAATGGTATACACGATAGGACCATGGTAGGTGGTATACCTAGGATGACTTGGCACAAGCATTCACCTGCCATTTTCAGTACAATATAGAAATTGTTCCAGATCGCCTGTCACTGATAAAATGTGAGAAGAAACCCTGGGAGAGCTTCAGGGAGTATGGGTTCCGCTGGAGAGAACAGGCCGCAAGGGTCGACCCCCCGATGAAATAAAGCGAGATGGTCGATTACTTTTTGTAGGCTTTGGAGCCGACTTACTTTGGTCACTTGGTGTCAGCAGTGGGAAAAACTTTCAATGAGGTAGTGAAAATGGGAAGCATGGTGGAAGAGGGGCTTAAAGCCAACAAGATTATGAACTATTCGGCAATCAAGGCAACTACCCATGTTATCCAGAGCGGCACTGGAGGGGTATTGGGAAAAAAAGAAAGAAGATATGGCGGTAGTTGACTTGATAACTTGCTCCAGGGGACCATCACCATATTACCATCAACCTCGACCCCGTCCCCAAACCTACCCCCACACTCCGCAGCACTATTACATACCCCGTGATCCCTACTTCTCTAGCCACCATGCCCAGACGTACTCCCAACATCCTACCCATGCGCAATGGCGTGCACCCACCTCAAAAAATACTTATCCAACTCAAAACACCTACCTACCTCCCAGAGCCTACAGGAATTTCAAGCAAGAGAGGGCACAGAAGCAAGAAGCTTTCACCCCTTTGGTAGAGTCATACACAAACTTATTTGAGAAACTAAAACATTACAACCTGATTGCACCGATTCCTCCGAATCATGTGGACAAGCGTTCAAGAAGCTTTGACCCTTCCAAAAGGTGTGGATACCATTCCAATTCCCAGGGGCACGATGTCGAAAGTTGCTGGGATTTGAAAAGAGAGATAGAAAGAATGATTCAGGAAGGGTTAGTTGTGGTCCAGGATAGTGCCACCCAGAACATTGCATAGAATCCTTTGCCTGCACATGATGACGCACATTTTGTGGAAAAGATCCGTGGTGACAAGGAGTATGAGAATCCTCTCGGAAACTTGTTGAATGAAGTCAATGATATTGAAATTGGTGGAGGTCCCAACAATTTTTGATGTGCAGTCCAGCGGCTAAGATATCGAGTTAGTGATTGGAAAGACGCTCCACCTCTAGGTTGGCCAGAGTGGAGTTTTGGTGGTTTATTTTGTTGTCATTTCTGTTGTCCGGGTTATTTTTAGGGTTGTAATTCATATATTGTCTTGTGACTCAAACCCTTCTATCTTTTCACTTTACCGTAATAGCTTGTTTAGTGCTGTCTAGGTTTGTTTGTGTGTTCTGTTGTTTAAACCCTTTCACCGCCCGTCTAATGCAATTCTCTATTTCCTGCCATTTATAGTCATTTTGTTTAGTTTTCTTCTCCTTTTACAATTCTTTTCATGCTGGTTCTGATGATATGACATGCACGCATAATTCTCAGCTTGGCTTTACAAGACAGTTTAGTAATGAAGCGACAAAACAATGTTAAAGATGTAGGGACATTCGAGGGAAATAAGTGAAACTGGGGGTAGATGGAACATAAAGAAATACTGTTGAAATGCATCCTGCTGCATCGATTTAAGCCAAAGGCAAGTTTGCCCCAAGTTTACAGGGGCCGTTCGTGGTACCGTGTTTGTTGTCTAATGGGGCTGGATAATTGACAAATATAGGAGGCAAATATGTGAAAATGGTTATTAATTTTGGTGCAATCAAAGGATGTTACGTTGTTTTCCTCTGTTTGTTTAATTGTGTAGTTTGTACTTGGCATGTTTTGGAGATTGAAATGACGAAGGCATTTTGTTCTGCTATCCAAACACTTTATCCTTTACTACCATTTTGAGCCTCAATTATTTTTTTTTGTACCCCTCTTTTGGAATCAATAATAAAACTCGTAAGCTCGAACGGGGAAGTAAATGGAGAAACAAGAGAAAAATAGTGAAATAGAAAAGAAAGAAAAAAGGAAAGAAAAGAAAGGAAAAGAAGAGAAAAGAAAAGGAAAAGAAGAGAAAAGGAAAAGAAAAGAGAAAAAAAGAGAAAAGAAAAGAAAAGAAGAGAAAAAGAAAAGAAAGGAAGAGAGGAAGAAAAGAAATAAAAAGAAAGAAAGGGAAACGTGGAAGAAAGGAAAGATCGCAACAACGAAGAAATTTTATGACCTGAACTATGTTTGACTTGATTCTAAAAGAATACGTAGGCAGCCTCTCTTTGAGGTTCAGTCACACCAAAATCAAAATCCAAAAGTCCCCAAGAAAGAAACTGGGGCAGAAGTTGTGGTTGTTGTGAGAAATCTGATTCCGAAAGTTGTAATTTTGAACCCAGGTTGAATTGTTTTGAGCCTTTGATACCCTTTCTTTCTAACCCTATCCAAAATCCCACATTACGGTCCAAAGGAAGACCTTCTGATCAATCTTAAAGAGATGCCAAGTCAAGCGAGTAGAGGTGATTCACGTCAAGGGCAACACGCCAGTCCAAACGAAGGAATTGAAGAATGAGAGTCCGGTTGAGGAGAACCCTCATGGGTACCCCAAGGTGATGGAAGACGAGAGAAGTCAAAAATGAGAGTCTTATTGGTGAAAACCTTCACGGGCACCATAAGGCGACGGTGAGATGAGAGAAAGACCAAATGAGAGAGTCTTGATGGTGAAAACCCTTCGGGCACTACAAGTCGAATAAGGATTGTGAATTAGATCGGGTAAGCAGATCATTGAAGCAGTTTCACGGTGAAAAGGTCCAACAAGAGCCGAACATCAGATTTTCTAAACATAATAGGCTGCAGGTGCATGTCAAGGTCGTTAGAGTCGGTATCCACATCCGCTAGGTTTCTATTTTGTAGTTTTCTTGTTAGGAATCATTCCCTTTCATTGTCCTCCTACTATATTCCTTCTACCTTGTTTACTCCCTCTTCCTGAGTCTGTTTGGTCATAAAAAGTGAGAAATGACTTCAAAATCTACCACCAGCTTTCCAATTGAACAAAACAGGATCTGGCCAGCATATCAAACTGTCATAAGTCAGGAAAGAACAGCAGGTACGCCGAGTTGGCAACAATCTACACGCTTTGGGATCCTTGTGAAATTCAAAGGCTTGGTATATGTCAATTCATGAACAACGCAACAAATGAAGGGTTTGGAGTGAATGGACCAAAGGTATTTTCGGTGAAACATGAAAGGTTTGGTACATATCAGATGATGGGTGTTTGGTGAATGGATCAGAGGTATTCTCCGTGTCAAGGGTAGCAAAGAAAGTGGTTAGTCAATAAACAAGCAAGATCTTCGAATGGAATTAGTTATCATGACAAGTGAAGGAGCAATAAACCTCAAGGTCGAAGCCAGTGTCTAAGCCGAGAAAAAACATCATACACACGAAGTGGGGGCAATACATGTGTTTTGGGATTCATATGAGACATAAAAGTTGGGGGATGCCAGTTTATGCAATGAAACACATTGAGGGTATCGGGTCTGAACAGAGAAAAGGTTTTGTGGTAAGAATGATAGAGAAAAGGGGTTGGTACATAAACAAGCAAGGTCTTCGAGTGGAAATCAGTCATCTTGGCAAACGCAGAAGCAGCCGCCCTCAAAGTTCAAGGCCACAAACTAACCACCACATTTTAAACTCACAAGTTTCCTTTATTCGAAACAGGAACAAAGCAGTGCAAGAAAGTTGGTTCAACAATAAGAGAAAAAAGAAAAGGAAGAAAAAGAAAAGGAAGACGAGGAGAGCCGACAAAAGGGAAGTTTCTCTAATCTTTGCCCTTGCCTGTTTTGCTAGTGTGCACAAAATGCTGCCATTGCTTTTCACATTTCTTCCTCCCAGGATAAAAGTCATAGTCTGATGGATTTTCCTCCAAATCAAAATATTAGTCTGATGAATCTTTCTCCTAAGATAACAAAAGACCTAGTCTGATGAATCTTCTCCTAGGATCTACATCTTAGTCCGATGAATCTGTCTCCTAATATAGAAGACCTAGTCTGATGAACTTTCTCCTAGGATCAAAATCTTAGTCTGATGAATCTTTCTCCTAAGGATAGAAAACCTTGTCTAATGAACTTTCTCCTACGATCAAAATCTTAGTCCGATGAATTGTTTTCCTAAGATAGAAAACCTAGTCTGATGAACTTTCTCCTAGGATCAAAATCTTAGTCCGATGAATTGTTCTCCTAAGATAGAAAACCTAGTCTGATGAACTTTCTCCTAGGGTCAACATCTTAGTCTGATGAATCTTTCTCCTAAGATAACGAGAGACCTGGTCTGATGAATCTTCTCCTAGGGTCAACATCTTAGTCTGATGAATCTTACTCCTAAGATAACAAAAACCGACATCTTAGTCTGATGAATTTTTCTCCTAATATAGTAAACCTAATCTGATGAACCTTCTCCTAGGATCAAAATCTTAGTTTGACGAATCTTTCTCCTAAGATAACAAAATGGGCCTAGTCTGATGAATCTTCTCCTAAAGTTATAATCTTAGTCTGATGAATATCTCTCCTAAGATAGAAAGCCTGGTCTGATGAATCTTTTCCTAGGTTCAACATCTTAGTCTGATGAATCTTTCTCCTAAGATAATGAGAGACCTGGTCTGATGAATCTCTTCCTAGGGTCAACATCTTAGTCTGATGAATCTTTCTCCCAAGATAGCAGACCTAGACTGATGAATTTTCTCCTAGGATCTAAATCTTAGTCTGATGAATCTTTCTCCTAAGATAGAAAGCCTAGTCTGATGAATTTTCTCCTAGGATAAAAATCTTAGTCAAATAGTTTTACTCATAGGAGGCGTACATGCCAATCAAGTCTTTAGTTTTACTCCCACCCTCACGTCAATAGCTTAGGTAACAACTCACAAGTCTACCCAGCCACCAAACCGGGGCAGAAATTTTCTTTGTTTGTCTATTTTGTTACAATCAGGCGCCTACCTGGAGAACAAGGGAGTACTTTTCAAGTTCAGCAATCAGGAGCACACCTGGAGAACAATGGAATATTTTTCAAGCTTCAGTAATTAGGCGCCCACCTGGAGAACAAGGGAAGTGCAATTCAGAATTTAGCTTTTAATTTTTAATATTTGATAACATGCTGTATCCAGTTACCAAACTAGGACAGAATATTTTCCTTGTTTGTCTATTTTGTTGCAATCAGGAGACCACCTGGAGAACAAGGGAATACTTTTCAAGCTTCAGCAGTCAGGCGCCTACTTGGAGAACAAGGGAAGTACAATTCAAATTTTAGCTTTCAATTTTTTATATTTGATAACATGCTGCACCCAGCCACCAAACTGGGGCAGAAAATTTTCTTTGTTTATTTTGTTGCAGTCAGGAGCCCACCTGAAGAACAAGGGAATACTTTTCAAGCGTCAGCAGTCAGAAGCCCGCCTGGAGAATAGAGGCATATATTTCAAATTTCAGCAGTCAAGCATCACTCGGAGGAATGGCAAAACATCTCCGATCATAATGCAAGGCAACAACAAGGATTCCATCGGAAGAATACAAGTTCAAGGCAACACAAGAGCAAGTTTGAAGACATAGATAGGACCTTTTTGTAATTCGTAGATCATAGCTTAGGCTAGCTTCTTTTTTATTTTGACACGGTGTAATAAGGAGGTCAGTGAGCAGTAGCAGCAACAACAGCAGTGGTATCACAGCTCCTGGTAGTCCCAGTTACCAAACCTTCCCGAACTACACTGACCTGATTCCTTCTTAGCCAAAGATATGTAGGCAACCTTTGAAGCAGGGTTCGGTCAGACGGTTTTCAAAAATACTTCACACGGAGTATTCGGACGGGCAAAAATCACTCGTATCCGCTCACTTATTTTTGCTCGAGAACACTGCGTGTTCCCGAGCAAAGAGGGGCAACTGTGAGCACGTGATTTTTTTCCTAAGTAAATTATTCCCAAAAATTCAAACAAAATGATTTCTTCCCTATTCTACAACTTTGTGAATTTTGTTAATTGTTTGCATCCATTTTGTGCATTCTAATTCATATGAAAAATATAAAAAAATACATTTGGCATGTGCATTTAGGGTTTAATTTTATATTTTAAGATTAATTTATAGTTAAATTACATTTAAAACAAAGTATAAAGAAAATAACAAAAAATATTCCCTTTTTGCATTTTAATTGTTAATTGGTGAATTTGTCATGAGTTTACTTTCAAATTAGGACTTAATCAATTTTAGGAATTAATGAATTTAATTTTTGAAATAAATTGGGTCTTTATTTTAATAAAATCAGAAAAAATGTAAAATACAAAAAGAAAAAAGAAGAAGAGAAAACAATAAAAAGAGGGCTTGCTTAATTAAATTCGGGATTGGACCATTTCCAAATTCATTAGCCCCAGCCCAAAGGAATCCACCCAAGCCCATTTGAATCAGCCCAAATCACCCCCCAACACCCGGTCCAGCCCCACTCACTTCAAACGATGTCGTTTGGGCGTCAAAGTTATCCTGGCCGTTCATCTCCCTAATCCAACGGCTCAAATCCATTCTTTGATTATTAATAAAACTGTCCAAAAACTAACATAAAAGTTAAAACATTTTCACCATCCTCATACCTTCCCCCACCCTGTAACGCCGGCGTAACGCCACCATCACCCCACCACGCCTCCGCCACTTCTCCGGCATCCGTCACCGGCCGGAAATCGCCTCAGCCGGCAGCGATGCTTCAATCACGCCCAAAATTTCACCATGTCATCTCCTTCACCTCCCCCTCCCATATCCGTCATTATCTTACTCCAATCCCAACCAAACACCCCAAATCCTCCAAACCCTAGGCGCCGCCACCACCGTGCACGACGGCGCCACCACAAATCAGTCCTAAATTTACACCCCTGACTCTCCTCGTTCCTCTCTTTCTAAATCCATGGTTTTTTTTCTCGAATCATAACCAAACAGTTTGAATCTTAAATCAAAAATTCAGCCAAAACTCTAGGTCATCGGAATCAGCCCAAAAATACACCACACACTCCCCTCACCTTCCTCGTGACAAATCCACCATCAATGGCGGTCGAGTCTCCCCAGAGTTCCCAAATCTTGGATCCGAGGTCAAAGTGTTAGTTGGTTCAAGCCATCACATCTCAAGGTCAAACATTAGGTGTCGACTAAATCAGTAAGAATTCATTTCTATTTTTTATTAGGGTTCACAGTTTATCTTTATTTTTCATGCTATTTATTTTAGAAATTTTGCTCAGTCTATTTTCATTTTCCTTTTATGTTTGGTGATTTTGTGTTTATTCGCATGAACTGTTGCTTCATGATTAGTTAAATAGTTCTTTTCAGTTTTTGTTATGAGCTCGAATAATTAATTAGGGTTTTCTTCTACATTTTTTTAACTAGTAATGTGTTCTGTTCTTCAGTAGCATGATTTTATTCTAAGTCTGTATTTCTAATTAAATTTAAAGGTTGATTAGTTTCTAGTTGCTTGGATTTGCTGATTAGTTTTGGTTAGCAGTTTTGATTGTTGATCGGTAACTTAAAATTCAGTAGTTAGTTTGGATTAGGATTTGAATTTGATCCTGGTTTTAGCTGATTAAAATTGCTGAATAATTATTTAACCATGGTTAGTCAACAGGGTTGGGTGTTAGTTGAGATAAGGTTAGTAATTTCAGGGTGTTCAAGGGTATTTTGGGCATTTGATAATAGGATAGAATGCTGTAGATTAGAATAGAATTCCTTAGAATCTTCTAGAATAAGGCTCAAGTTAGATTTCAGTAAATTTAGGATAGTAACTTGGGTAACAAGTTAAAAAATAAAGGAGTGAATCTGAAAATAAATAGGGACTAAGAGTGTAAACAGAAATTAAGGGCTGCCTATCAGTTTTCCTATATATGACAGTCATTTCTGCCTTAATCACAAGTTTTGAATCCCAAAAATTCCTCCCAAAAACCATTCTGCAAATCTGAACTTCAAAGTTTGAATTTCAAAATCAAAGGAGCTCAAAAATTCTGATCTTATAGTTCAAGCCTTCTCTTAGATAAAAAATCCTGCCCAAAAAATCCAAAACAAACAGAAAATCTCCAAAAAAAAATACATAAAAACTGTAGAAAAACCAAAAATACAGTTCTATCGTAAGTCTAGGTCCATTTCAAAGATCATCAGCTGCTTTGGCACCACTAGGCCTAAGGATTTGGTTGTTGAAACTTTATGGAGGGTCATGGTTTAATTTTAGGAGAGTTTGAGCTTAAACGGAGGCTGTTTGTTTGTCTACTGGTTGCCTTTCGTTCATCCTTCTTCCCGAGTTTTAGCAATACTATTTTTGGTTTTCAATCGATCCTGTTGCTGTGTTGTTGCTGGATAACACTTGCTGAAGTCTGTTTATACTGCTGTAGCTGACCTTTCCTTCTCCTCATTTTGATTCCATACCCAGGTACACATTCGAATCCTGTTTTGATGAAGCTTTTAAAGGAATGATGAAATGTAATACTCAATCGTTTGTTTCCTGGGAGATATGTATTCGAATTGCCATGGTTAAATAACAATGGACGGCCTGTATTTGTTTAAGTATATTCTTAATTTGTATATTTGTAGTTCTCTAGGAGTTGTTATAATATGTATGACTGGACTGACTGAGAGACTGTCAAATTAACGGGTATTCATTAGCCATATGGTGAATTAATTTCGCTTTGAGTAGATGTAACTTTGAAATCAGAAGATATTTGAAACAAGAAAAGGATTTTGTGATTTGTGATCTTTGTTTGTTTAATAATTGGAACTTGGATAGAAAGCAACGTGTAGGCCCCATCCATGTTTGGTCTAAGCAGGATGAACGTTTAGTAATAAATCATGTGTATAGTAATGTTAGTCTTGAGTTGAGTTTGGAACTGATGTTCATATTGCCATATGTTAATTCAAATCATGAATCAAAAACAGTTAAGGTGTAGTTGTCTCAAAAATGCTGCAATCACTTTGAAAATGGCTCATAAGCCTTGTTAACTGGTAATTGTCTACAGGTTCAATTTTGTTAAATTCCATAATTGGTTTATAGTTGGGTTATATATGGCACGCTGTGGGTTCAAATAGATAGGCATTACCATTTTGTTTTAATTTCTTTAGTTAGATTATTAATTCCTCTAATTGCATGTTATTATTATCATAGTGCTGGTTTGATGGGGATTGAAGCATCACAGCCGCCTGGGCCTATTTTCTGTTTACACCAGGCCCAAATAATTCCCTTTCTAGGGGTTGACATCAGGGCCTGTTGGCGGCAACTAGCTGTAGTCATACCCGTTTGGTCCATTAATTTGAATTTGGATTAGGAGTTTCAATTCAAGGTTTAGCATAATATAAGTTTGGGCTTTGAGTTAGGTAGCGGGTTCAAATTAAGAGGTTTCCCCCTTTTGTTTGAATCTAGACTTGAACTCGAGGCCCGAAATTATAATGTTAATCAATTAGGACTTTTTCTTCATTATTAGAGACAAAAATATAGAAAAATCATAGTCGCTTTAGGTTTTCCCTTTAATTAATAAAATGAGACGAGCCTCGCCAAATAGAAACACATAAATTGCGGGGCCCTCAATAAATGGTTGAATTAAAATACTTAGATTTCGGGATAGGCCGTTTAGAAAATTTCACGGTTCTCCCCAAAGATAATAACGTGTTAGTCACTTCAGGCGCGCTTTTAATAATTTTACCTTCTTAAATATGGGTGTGCATTTCATGCGACCCAAATCCAAGTCCCAAAATATTAAATAAGAATGTGTCGAGGATCCGGGTACATTTCATGTGACGTGATCCAAAAACACGTTCTTAAATGACATTCACCTTCTTAATAATTGACTAAAAGCGGTGAACAATTCTAAAATTGCACTATCGGTTTAACATGTATTAAAATCAAATTTTAGCCAAATATAGCAGTTGAGCGACCATGCTAGAACCACAGAACTTGGGAGTGCCTAACCCCTTCTCCCGGGTTAACAGAATTCCTTACCCGAATTTCTGGTTCGCGACTGTAATACAGAGTCAAACCATTTCCTTGATTCGGGATTCAAACCGGTGACTTGGGACACCATAAATCTCCCAAGTGGCGACTCTGAATCTCTTAATAAACGGATCCCATTTCGATTGTCCTTTAATTAGAAAAAACTCCTTTTATTATGCCCTCCACGGGGCGTAGTAGTAGAAAAAGGATATGTGACAACATGATTCAATTAACACTTACAGATGTCCCCAGCTACAAAACTGGGGCAGAAAAGTTTCTTTTATTTTGTTTGTTTTGTTGCAATCAGGTGCCCACTTGGAGAACAAGATAATACAGTTAAGAGTTTTTGGCAATCATGCGCCCACCTGGAGAACAAGGGAATACAATTAAAGTTTTGGCAATCAGGCGCCCACCTGGAGAACAAGGGAATACAGTTAAAGTTTTGGCAATCAGGTGCCCACCTGAAAAATAAGGGAATACAGTTAAAGTTTTAGCAATCAGGAACCCACCTAGAGAACAAGGGAATGCAGTTAAAGTTTTGGCAATCAGGCGCCCACCTGTAGTACAAGGGAATGCAGTTAAAGTTTTAGCAATCAGGTGCCTACCTGGAGAACAAGGGAATACAGTTAAAGTTTTGGCAATCAGGCGCCCACCTGGAGAACAAGGGAATATAGTTAAAAGTTTTGGCAATCAGGCGCCCACCTGGCGAACAAGGGAATACAGTTCAAAGTTTTGGTAATTAGGCGCCCACCTAGAGAACAAGTGAATACAATTAAAAGTTTTTGGTAATCAGGCACACACCTGGAGAACAAGGGAATACAATTAGAAGTTTTGGCAATCAGGCACCCACTTGGAGAATAAAGCGAATACAGTTAAAAGTTTTTGCAATCAGGCACCCACCTGGAGAACAAGGTAACACAGTTCAAGTTTTGGAATCAGGTGCCCACCTAGAGAACAAGGGAATATAATTCGAGTTTTGGTAATCAGGTGCCCACCTGGAGAATAAGGGAATATAATTCAAGTTTTGGTAATTAGGAGCCTACATGGAGAACAAAGGAATGCAGTTCAAGTTTTGTTAATCAGGCGCCCCACCTGGAGAATAAGTGAATATAATTCAAGTTTTGGTAATCTGGTGCCCACCCGAAGAACAAGGGAATATAATTCGAGTTTTGGTAATCAGGCGCCCACTTGGAGAATAAGGGAAAACATTTCAAGTTTCGAGGAAAAAGCAGTGCAAGTGTTGGAAATTAGGTGCCCACCTGGAGAACAAGGAAAAACAGTTCAATGTTTAAGGAGAAACAGTTCAAGTTCAGCGATCAGGCGCCGACCTAGAGAACAAGAGAAGGCGGTCGAAGTTTCGAAGGAATATAGTTCGAGTATCGACAATCAGGTGCCCACCTGGATAATAAGGGAATTTACTTCAGAATGCAATTCAAGTCAACAACAAAGGAAGCTCAACTGGAGAGTACAAGTCAACAGAGCGGCAGAAACTGCAAGATCAAGTTTGAAGATGTGTAGATATGATTCTTGTAACTCATAGATCATAGTTTAGTCTAGCTCTTTTATTTTGTCTTGGTATAATAAGGAGTTCAGCAAGCAGTAGAAGTAACAACAACAGTGAAATCATAGCTTTTCAGTAGTCCAGTTACCGGAACTTCCTAAACTACACTGACCTAATTCCTTTATAGCCAAGGATATGTAGAAAACCTCGGAAGCAAGGTGCGGTCAAATCTTTCAAAAATGCTTCCCACGGAGTATTCAAACGGGCAAAAATCTCTCGTATCCGCTCACTTTATCTTTGCACGAAAACTCTTCATGTTTCCGAGCAAATAGGGGCAGCTATGAGCACGTGATTTTTTCCCTATAGGAATTACTCCCAGAAAATATGAGAAAATAATTTTTTCCATTTTTTGCAATTTTATAGGATTTTGTGGAAATCGTGCTAATTGTTTAAATTTCTGTGCATGTTTACTTTTGTTAAAAATCATGAAAAATATCAAAAATACCATGCATTGCATTGAGATTTTGTTTTCATATTTTTAGGATTAATTAGTAAATTAGTTATTTTATTTAAAAATAAAATCACAAAAATTAGCTTACTTATGCATTTTTAGCTTTTTAATTAGTAGTTTCTTTTTTTAATTTAGGAGTAATTAATTTTTGTAGAAAATTAGCTTAATTTTGTAAATTAATTTAATTTGGAAATTTAATTTCGGTTTTCAAATTAATTAAAGAAAAAGGAAAAGAAAAACAATTGAAAAAAAAGAGGAAGGAGATTTAGGAAAGAGGGCTGTTTTAATTAGGCCCAAACCCCTTTTACCCATTTCGACCCAAGTCCAAAATCGGGATGTCCGGTCTAGCCCCCGTGTGACCCAAACGACCCCGCTTGTAGTGATCTGATCATAGCCGTTAGATTTTGATAATCCAACGGCTCGAAACTAATTGTTGGTTTAACATATGTGTCCGAAAGCCTTTCCCCCCTCATTCGAACCCCCCAACCCTAACTTCGTCTCCCTTAAGCTGTGCTCGGGAGCCGGTTCAGTGGTTGCCGACTCGGTGGCAGCCACTTCGGGAGAAACTGGTTCGAGGATAACTATTTTGGGATCAACCGCCTCAGTAGTAGTGGCCGATTGGGAAGATGAAGAGGCAGCCTGTTGGGGAACTGATTTGGAAGTTTTAGCGTTTGTTGTCTTATAAAATTTGAAGATTTGAAGATTTGAAGAAGAAGTATGAAGGTTTGGAAGAACAAGTTTGAAGGTTGAATGATTAGGTATGAAGAATTTAAGAAGATATGGGCAAGAACCTAAGAAGAATTATGAAGATTTGAAGATGAAAAGATGAATGTATGAAGGTTTGAAAGAAGTTGATGATATCTAGGAAGTTCGAAGGTAAAAGCTTGATCGGAAAGTAGGAAACAAATAGGGGATAAAGGCTTTTATAGGGGAGGTTCGTGTCGCTTCGCATTCGAAGATGACCAGCCGATGGTTGACACGTGTTTGAAGTCAGAACGACACGATTGATGGGACGTTTCGACTTCTTCGTTGTTTCTGTTATAATGTACGGATGTCAGAACGACACGATTGATGGGACATTTCGACTTCTTTGTCGTTTCTGTTATAATGTACGGAGGAAGGAACCGGAGAACATCTATCGTTTCTCATCGTTTCGGTGAACCTAATCTATGAGAAATGAGGGGACTATCTTTGTATGGACAAAATCGGGGCTAATGAGCATCTCGATTTCTCGGTGGGGAAAACGAAGCGAGGATATAACTATAAGGAATCAAAATAAAAGTTGTAAACTTCCCGTATCAAGGCCCAACAAAACACCTACCCCCGGAGCCACCGAGACCGTGCCCCTGGACCCGATTTGAACTTCGAGACCTCGAAAAGTATTGTCAAATGTTCGCACATGATTAACAAATTGCCGTGATATCTGTGCCCGACCAGATATCACGGCGTGAATCTCGGCCCATATCGGCACTTGATAAGTGATTAGGGAAAAGGAAGATCTTTACCTTTCTTAGAATTGTACATAGGGTAAAACTCCCCTACTATATAAAGGGAAAGTTGATTATTCAATAGACACGCAGTAACATGCATATCAAGGAAATATACATTTGTTTTCTCTGCTTTCAAGGGTTACTAAAAGTTCTTAATTTTGTTTATAGTTCTTCATAAGTGTTTGGTTCCGAACCGAAAGCAGGCTAATTGTTAGGCTCATAACTGAGCGTGGACTCGATACTGCTACTGGTTTGGCCATTTATTCTATCTTTAATTTGCTCATCCAACGCTATTAATCACTTGTATTGAATTAGTCCACATATCCGTAAAATCGTGCATAAATTCAATTGTTATCCCTTTTTAAGAGTTAACATTCCTCATAAATTTGAGAACATTGCAAGTCAAAATTGGAGGGATGATAGGGCAATTGAACAGTGAACACCATGAAATGAAATGCGCTAAGATAGAACCTTTAATATGAAAAGAGAACGTTGGCCTTCACATCTTGATTTTTGCTAGGACTTTACTTTTTAGTCTATATTGTTGTCTTCAAATTCTTGCTTTCCGACTCTATTTCGATTGATAACGATTTTTTTTTTCCATTCATGGATTATGGAATTAGCTTAGAAACAGTTAAGTTTGATGAGTAGCAATTTACAAAGTCTCAACCTAATGATAAAGCAGGCATTTGGATCTATATCCACTTTTTGGGTCACGTTTTAACTTGTATTCGCTTTGTAATTTTTTTTACAAGTGTACCCATTTTTTTTCGCATAACTTCAGCATGCGGGCCTGAAGTAGCAAAGACAATCACGCAAACTTCAGTATTCTAGTAGACGGGCCTGAAGTAGCAAAAATTGCTGAACCAAGTGTGCTGAAGTTTTTGTTTGTAATTGCTGAACTTAAGCATTCTAGTGCTGAAGTTTTGTTCTCTATTTACTGAACTTTTTATTTGTAATTGCTGAATTTAAGCATCATAGTAGCTAAAGTTTTGTAATGTTGAAGTTATTTAGTTCATTTGTAAAAACTTCAGCACTAAATAAGCTAATATTTTTTTTGTCCTGGATTCATTAGTTTTGTCATTAAGCTTTTTCAAAAACTTCAGCGGAAGATGTTGAAGTTATTTAGTTCATTTGTAAAAATTTCAGCAATAAATAAGCTGAAGCTTTTTTGTCCTGGATTCATTAGTTTTGTCATTAAGCTTTTTCAAAAACTTCAGCAGAAGATGCTGAACTGAAGTTATTTAGTTCATTTGTAAAAATTTCAGCACTAAATAAGCTAAAGATTTTTTTGTCTTGGATTCATTAGTTTTGTCATTAAGCTTTTTCAAAAACTTCAGCAGAAGATGCTGAAGTTATTTAGTTCATTTGTAAAAACTTCAGCACTAAATAAACTAAAGTTTTTTTTTACCTGGATTCATTAATTTTGTCATAAAACTTTTTCAAAAACTTCAGCAGAAGATGCTGAAATTATTTGGTTCATTTGTAAAAACTTCAACACTAAATAAGCTGAAATTTTTTTTGTCTTGGATTCATTAGTTTTATCATAATCAGACTACTATAAAATAATCAGATCGCCAACAATATCTAAATCATAAAATTTTGGAAACAATAAACGTGAAAAGAACAGAATTATCATGAAAAGAATCACTAAGTGTTCCCCTACGTAGAAATATCCACAAATTATTGTCTACTAACTTACGTAATTATTTATAATTTGTTTTTAAATAACCTGATAAACATATATACTTATAGCAATCATCCCATGAACTGAAGTTTCATAGCAGTACTAACAACAGCAAAAGAAAGAAGAAGAAGACGAAGGAGGAAAAAGGGGGCTGAAATTATTTAAAGAATGAGCACACGTTAAAACTTTTAGAAAAAATAAATATAGGTTGTGTAATTTTTAAGTCTCATGCGCGATAATAAAGTACGCTACTACATTAAAGATACGTAAATCCAAATACACAGATGGGCGTTCAGAAGCAAAATTTAGTCGAAACACACGACGCGACAAGATAAAGAAACGTGGAGGGGCAAGTCAAGGCAACTGCCACCATTTCATTACCTTTTAATTTTCCCCCCATTTATTACTTTTCTGCGAGAAGCCAGAATTTCGTAGTTCAAAATGTGTAAGAGGCATCAATTCGAGTTCCATTATATATCTCCTTCAGATCAAATTGATAAAATATCAAAATTTCCACCTATTTGTTTATCACTTTGTTTTAAATGGCAGAATTGGAATTTGTCCGGGGCTTGCCCTGGGGCGGAGCACTCGTAAAACGACCCTGAACTTATGTGTGAGGCTAAGTCCGTGATACTTACCCCTTGGCTCGGACACGCCTAATGCCTAGCGTATTGGGCTCGCCTAATGGAACTTTATACTATTGTGTGTAACTGATCACGCCCAACTCTAGTCTTAAAAAGGATAAGCGGTAGCTGGAAATATAATCCGGTCTAAAAGTTCGGAGTCGAATCCCACAAATAACTAAGGCTTAGCTGTATCTGTTTAATATCACTAAAAAGACAAGTTTGAATAATTTTCTAAATTATAAAGATTGAAATTTATATTTCTAACTAATTAACTAGCAAATACTAGAAAACGGTAAAATTATCAACTAACGAGACAAATAGTTGGAAACTAAATTAAGGAGGTCTATAGTTATGATTTCCCCAATTGTCGGAATCCTTCTAGCTATGTTCCCTATAATTTTGCCAATGTATTCTCTACTGATCATGAGCACTTTAGATGCCGTAATTCTCTCTCGAGCAACTACAATAATTTACTAGACATATTCTTTCGAACTACACTAGTCGGCTTTATCTAACCGTTCATTATGACCACGTCAAGGCTTTGTTGTTTCTAAACCTACCTTCTCACATACCTTAGGAGTGACGTTGTTCAATAACCACCTAAATATGTGTCCTTTCTCAAGCAACACATAATAAATAGGCACAATCAATCGATAGCCATTCAATCAACAACAATAAACACGTAGTTGAACAAGTAGAGAAATCAACGGCTCAATTATAAAAACATAACAAGAATTTATCCTGCAATAGGTTCTATCAAAACCCTAGATAACAAATTAGTTATTCATAATAGTATGTAAAACTACAATACTAAAAGTCATAACCAACAATGAAAAATAGGAAGAGGAAGGAAAAACCCGTTGAAGAATTTCCCCCATTGCTCCTATTGTGTCTCTGTCTCCTTAGGTCGAATCTGTGTCAAAAATTGGTCTCCTCCCTCTTTAGGTCTAAAAACAAGCTTCCCCCCTGACTTGGGCGAGTTTGTTAAATTTATATCGGGTTAGGATAGATTTCACACGTTTTACACTTTAGCCCTCAGAGTTATTGGCCTTCTCCAGATCGACCGTGATCGCGGGACATCTGCGGCACGACCGCGGTGATTTACGCCCATTCTGTTTTCCGCTTTCTTTTCATATCGTTCCCACTGTGGCCGTACCACGGTCGCGGTGGAACGTTGTCCAATTTTTCTTCACCTTTTCTTGCTCGCTTTCATCCGGGATCTTCTCGATTGGCCTTGTATCTACGTACTTGACTCCAAAATACTTTATATCCTCCTCCTAACTCGGAGCAACTCCTTCAAAGCATAAAAACCTCAATTAGAGCATTTTGTTATTATTTAGTACTTAAATTATCAACAAAGTATGGTTAATTTAGAGCATAAATAGCATCTACATCGCATAATATAGGCTACTATCAACACTCCACACTTAAACTGTTGTTAGTCCTCGAGCAATCAAACTACACTTTTTTATAGGCACGACATTATTAAACAATTATCCTAACTCATCACACCAATAGTATATAAAATAGACTAAGCACAAAGCGTAAAATCTTCAACTCAATATTTGACTCATAAGTACTATGCATTATTCACAACTCACTCACTTACACTAACATAGAGGTCAATGATATTGGCTTTCCTTCATGAATCAAGTGCCCTCACACCACAAAAGAGAGTAGTTCCACGCAATAAAATTTAAGAACACTTAGGAACTCAAGATAGAAAGAATTCACTCACTCTCAGAAATAACATTCATATGCCACAAAAGATGCACCATAAGCTTTCCCGTAGTGTACTACTCCACTAATTGAACTCATTCAATCTAGGATCAATTAGGACTTTATTTGGTTATAATATAGGCTACGGGACGGGCAGGATACATTTAGATGTAAGAGTGACTACACCTCCCTAAGCATTTTAATACATATACTTTAACATTCAAACCCAATACTTATGTCAAACCAAAACTCCACCTTCACATCAATGTATATTACCCTATTCTTCTTTAAGCACACTTAAATCAAGAGCCACCACTTATTAAGGAATTTTTTTTCACAATAATCCAACTATTTTTTTAATTCAAGTGTGTCATGACCCGACCGGTCATTTTTGGAATTTATGCCCCGATCCCCCATTAACTTCTTTCCCTAAGTTCATTTCTGCTATTTTGTTTTGCCGGGACATTCGGTGTTAGGATTCGGAGCGTTTTGGGACACTTAGTCCCTAAATGAGAGCTTAAGAGTTGGAAAATGGTCCGTATTCGGAACAGTGTAAAGACGACCTCGGAATGGAAATTCGATGGTTGCATTAGCTCCGTTAGGTGATTTTGGGGTTGGGAGCATGTTCGGAATGTAATTTGGAGGTCCGTAGCTCATTTAGGCTTGAAACGCCGAAGTTTGAATTTTTGAAGTTTCTGGTCCGATAGTGAATTTTTGATCCGAAGGTCGGATTGGAATTTCGGAAGTTGCTGTAGCTCCATCATGTAATTTGGGATGTGCGTGTAAAATTTTAGGTCATTCGAGCGAGGTTTGGGTAGGTTTCGGATCGAAAGCGTGTTTTAGATGTTTTAAGGATTGGTACAAGTTCGAATAAGGCGTTAGATGGTCTTGGTGTTTTTGGTTGGGGTCCCGGGGGCCCCGGGATGATTTCGGATGGTCGTCGGGTAGAATTTCCTAAAGTGTGCAGCAGCTGAACTTCTCATCTTCTGGTATTTCCACTTTTGCGGCTTGGGAACTGCAGAAGCAGTGGCGCATAAGCGGCTTCATCATCGCATAAGCAGAATTGGGCACCACCTCAGGAAAAGCGCAGAAGCGGTCTCCTTTTCGCATAAGCGGAACCGCAAATACGGTTAAAGGTCCGCAGAAGCGGACTCTGGTCACTTTAGTAGAACCGCAAAAGCAGTTGGTTCTTCCGCAAAAGCGGGAGCGCAGAGGCGGTCCCTGGGCCGCAAAAGCGGAAACGACTGTTCTGATAAGGGTTTATCCGAGGCTTAATTTCAAAAGTTGGAAAATCAATTGAGAGCTCGGGAGAAGGCGATTTTGAGTGGGTTTTGAAGAGAAGATCATTGGGTAACGTTGCTTTGATCCCTTCTAGTTATATTTCATCATTACCTAGTTAAATCAACCATGAGAATTCAAATTCAAGGTCTAAAATTGGGAAAAATGGGTGAAACTTCTTAGACTTAATTATGTGATTTTGAGTGGGCATTTGACCTCTGATTTGGGAGATTTTTATATGGTTAGACTCGTGAGAGTACGAGGGTTCTGAAAATGCGAAAGTTATTCGATTCCGAGCCATTGGTCTGAGGGGCATTTTGGTCATTTTACCTATTTTCGCGCCCTAACTTTAATTTTAATAGTGGAATCAGTTGTTTGCAATATTATTTACGATGTGCAATTGAATTGAATAGATTTAGGCCATTTGGAGTCGGATACTCGTGGCAAAGGCATCGTTCCTTAGCTGATTTTGCACCGGTTTGAGGTAAGTGGCTTATCTAACTTTGTGTGGGGGACCTTTCCCCTTAGGATTGTTCTTGATATTTGAGTGCCTTGTACGTGAGGTGACGGGCGCGTACTTGAGCCGATTGATGAAAAATCCAGTTTTTGCTTAAGTTGTTAATATTTAGCTTCCCTTCTTACTTGCCTTATCTTACTTGAAGCTTATTACTTATGCTAGGCTAGGAAAGAATGTTTGACTGACTTAACTGCCTAATTGCTTAAGTTGCTTAATTGTATTGCGTAAAGCATGCAAGGCTAGTTCTATCTGCTGCTCAGTTTTTCGTACTTCATTCCCTTGGTTTGTTTCTGGCTGTGATTACGCATTTACATTGGGACTACGGATGTGGGATTCTGGTAGCTCCCCCCCTTATTTGTTTACTTTGAGACTACGGGTTCGATCTCAGGAGATCCCCCTGCACTTTTATTTTGGGACTACGGGAGGTTATCCTAGGAGATCCCCCTGTACTTTTATTTTGGGACTATGGGACGGTATCCCGGGAGATCCCCCGCACATTGATGATTGGGTTACGGGACGGTATCCTGGGAGCTCCTTTGATATTGATATGAGAGTTGGACTATGGGACGGTATCCCGGGAGATCCACTGAACAGTTGAGGAAAGGGCTACAGGACGGTATCCCGGGAGACCCTCGTTGGCATTTTTGCAATTTAGCCGTGTTTACTCTGTGTTTCTGTTCTGTCTTTGTAGTATTATTATTTCGTTGATCTGCCTTATTACACTGCTACGTTCATTAGTTTCGTCAGATTTCTACACTTTTAATATTTTTGCTACTGTATTATTTTTGCCTCAGTAGGGCCCTGACCTTTCCTCGTCACTACCCAACTGAGGTTAGGCTTGGCACTTACTGAGTACCGCTGTGGTGTACTCACGCCTCTTCTGCGCATGTTTTTCATGCGCAGATCCAGGTACCTCTACGCAGGCGCATTATCAGTAGCTGCAGGGAGCATTTCGGAGACTTGAAGTATATCTGCCGCGTCCGCAGACCGGGGAGTCTCCCTCTCACTCTACCCCTTTAGTTAGTTAGATACTATTCCGTTCTTCCTTGTTATAGACTTTTCGAATAATTAGAGCAGTGTTATGTATTACTCTTAGCCTGTGTTGCCCGTGGGTTTCCGGGTTTTTGGGATAGTTTCAGAATTTAAAGTGTTAAGGTGTATGTGCTAGGCGGCAACTATATACATTACTCACGTTATTTAGCTTTTGATTATAAATTTTGTAAATATCATTACTTCCGCAATTTGTGTTAGGCTTACCTAGTCGTGAAGACTAGGTGCCGTCATGACGTGTTCACGATTGGTGAACTAGGGTCGTGACAAGTTGGTATCAGAGCTCTAGTTCATAGGAGTCACGGGACATAGGCCAGTTTATTAGAGTCTCGCTGATCGGTACAGAGACGTCCGTATTTATCTACGAGAGACTATGTAACTGTTTAGGAAAATCTTCATTTCTTTTGAATTCCTTGTCGTGCGATATTTTGACATCAATTCTAAACTTCTGTCTTCTATTCTCTCACAGATAGTGAGGACAACTGCTACACGAGAGGACCAGGCACCCACGCCCCCTACTGCCGCCATCAGAGGCCGGGGCCGGGGCCAAGGCCGGAGCCAGGGTAGAGGTCGAGGACGCGCACGAGGTGCAGCCACAGCACCCGCTCGCGCTGCCGCTGAGGTACTACCAACAGATCCAGTTGGAGCACAGACACCTGGTACACCTACTACAGCTACTACTACTCCAGCGCTCCAGGAGACCCTGACTTAGTTCATGAGCATGTACACTACCTTGGCTCAGGCGAGGTTGCTTCCCCTCGCTGCAGCCACATCTCAGGCCTGGGGAGGGGCCCAGACTCCCGCAGCCCGCACTCCTGAGCAGAGAGCGCCGATGGAGCAGGCCCTAGAGGTTATTCCTGTACCGCCTGCAGCACCAGCACAGCCCGGAGATGGGTTAGCTTTCTCTGAGGACGAGCAGCGTAGGCTAGAGAGGTTCAAGAAATATGATCCCCCAGTGTTCAGTGGCCTAGCATCAGATGATGCCTTGGGATTCTTGGAGGAGTGTCAACGCATTCTTCGCACTATGGGCATAGTGGAGTCTAGTGGGGTTTCTTTCACCGCCTTTCAGCTTCGAGGAGCCGCCTATGATTGGTGGCGTACTTATGAGTTGGACAGTCCAGTCGAGTCTGCCTCACTGACTTGGACCCAGTTCTCAGACATGTTTATGAGGGAGTTTATTCGCCAGAGCCTCAGGGGTTACATGGCGCGCGGACTTTGAGCATTTGTTCCAGGGTGCTATGACAGTCTCAGAGTATGCCATCCGTTATACCAGGTTGGCCAGACATGCACCGACTTTGGTCTCCACAGTTCGGGAGAAAGTTCGGAGGTTTATTGAGGGTCTTATTCTGCCCATCCGGTCCAGTATGGCTCGAGAGTTAGAGATGGATATTCCTTACCTGCAGGTAATGAGCATTTCTAGGAGGATTAAGGGTATGTTCGCCGGGGAGTGAGAGGAGAGGGAGGCCAAGGGGTCTCGAGAGTCGGGCCACTACTCTGGTGCCCGTACTTCATCAGCCGGTCGGTATGGTAGGGGTTATTCTGGTCACCCTATTCATTCAACCTTGCCAGCATCCAGTAGTACTCCAGCTCCGCCAGCACTCAGGAGCCTTATTATGCGCCTCCAGTTTCTAGCGCGCCTCTTGCGCGGGGTATTCCAGAGGTCAGTCCAGCAGACCTAGCTCCAGTCAGTCACAGCCATCACGTCCTCCCAGAGCTTGTTTCGAGTATGGCGACACACTTCACATGGTTAGGGACTGCCCCAGACTTGGTAGGGGTGCATCTTCACAGATTGCTCAGCCACAGCATGCCTCTGAGAGTTCTCAGGCTATGGTTCCAGCTCCCACTGCTGCCCCACCTGCCCAGCCGGCTAGATGTGGAGGCCGGGGAGATAGGGGTCACCTTCGTGAGAGGGGTCGGGCCAAATATTATTGCATTCCTGCTCGTACTGAGGCGGTTGCCTCCGATTCTGTCATCACAGGTATTATTCTGGTTTTTTACATAGAGGCATCAGTTCTATTCGATCCAGTATCTACTTATTTATATGTGTCCTCTTATTTTTCTTCGCATTTGGGTGTGCCTCGGGATTCTTTGAGTGCCCCCATTTATGTTTCTACTCCTGTGGGAGATTCTCTTGTTGTGGACCGCGTGTACCGGTCGTGTTTGGTTACTATTCGTGGTTTTGAGACCAGGGCAGATCTATTATTACTCGGTATGGTTGACTTTGATATTATTCAGGGCATGGACTAGTTGTCGCCCCATCATGCTATTCTTGATTGTCACTCCAAGATCGTGAAGCTGTCTATGCCAGATGTTCCACGTATTGAGTGGAGTGGTACTTTAGATCATACTCCCAATAGGGTTATCTCTTTCCTTAAAGCTCAACGTATGGTTGAGAAGGGGTGTGCCGCGTATTTAGCTTATGTGAGAGATGTCAGTGTTGACACCCCTTCTATTGGTTCAGTCCCAGTGTTACGGGATTTCCCCGATGTGTTTCCAGCTGATCTTCCGGGCATGCCACCCGATAGAGATATCAATTTTGGCATTGATCTGTTGCCGGGTACTCAGCCCATTTCCATTCCCCCATATCGCATGGCTCCTCCTGAGTTGAAGGAGTTGAAGGATCAGTTGCAGCAATTGTTGGGTAAGGGTTTTATTCGACCCAGTGTTTCGCCATGGGGTGCTCCTGTCTTGTTTGCGAAGAAGAAGGATGGTTCTATACGTATGTGCATTGATTATCGCCAGTTGAACAAAGTTAAAATGAAGAACCGATATCCTTTACCTCGTATTGATGATCTGTTTGATCAGCTTCAGGGCGCACAGGTGTTTTCCAAGATTGATTTGCGCTCAGGTTACCATCATTTGAAGATTCGGGAGCCAAATATCATGAAGACTGCCTTCAGGACTCAGTATGGTCATTACGAGTTCCTTGTTATGTCTTTTGGGCTTACTAATGCCCCGGCAACTTTTATGCATTTGATGCACAGCGTATTCAGTCCATATCTTGACTTATTCGTGATTGTTTTTATTGATGATATTCTGGTATATCCCCGGAGTCAGGAGGAGCATAGGCAGTACCTGAGGATAGTGCTTCAGACTCTGAGGGAGAAGATATTATATGCAAAGTTCTCGAAGTGTGAGTTCTGGCTGAGTTCTATAGCATTCCTAGGCCACATGGTATCAAGTGAGGGCATTCGAGTGGATCCGAGGAAGGTGGAGGCCGTGCAGGTTGGCCCAGGCCCTCCTCAGCTATAGAGATTCACAGTTTCCTCGGCTTGGCGTGTTATTACCGTCACTTTGTAGAGGGGTTTTCATCGATTGCGGCCCCTATGACTAGGTTGACTCAGAAGGGTGCCCCATTCCAGTGGACAGAGGGGTGTGAGGCGAGCTTTCAAAAGCTCAAGACAGCTTTGACTTCAGCCCCAATCTTGATGTTGCCTATCGGTTCAGGCTCCTATACAGTTTATTGTGATGCCTCACAGGTTGGACTTGGAGCGATGTTGATGCAGGATGGTAGGGTGATTGCCTACGCATCCCGACAGTTGAAGGTGCATGAAAAGAACTACCTTGTCCACGATCTTGAGTTAGCTGCCATTGTTCACGCCTTGAAGATCTGGCGTCATTATTTGTACGCGGTGCCTTGTGAGATTTACACTGATCATCGGAGTTTGCAGCACTTGCTTAAGCAGAAGGAACTGAATATGCGTAAGAGGAGATGGTTAGAGTTGTTAAAGGATTATGATATTACTATTCTTTATCAACCGGGCAAGGCCAATGTGGTTGTCGATGCCTTGAGTCACCAGGCAGAGATTTTGGGGAGTTTGGCATATTTACCAGCATTAGAGAGACCTATGGCGATGGATGTTCAAGATTTAGCCAGACAGTTCATGAGATTGGACCTTTCAGAGCCCAGTCGGGTTCTAGCCTGTGTGGTTTCTTGGTCTTCCCTATTTGATCGCATCAAGGAGCGACAGTATGATGACCCTCATTTGCTTGTCCTTCAGGACAGAGTTCGGCGTGGTGATGCCAGAGATGTTACCATCGGGGATGATGGGGTATTGAGGATGCAGGGCCGGATTTGTGTGCCCAATGTCGATGATCTTCGAGAGTTGATTCTAGCAGAGGCCTATAGCTCGCGGTATTCTATCCATCCGGGTGCAGCGAAGATGTATCAGGACTTGAGCCAGCACTACTGGTGGAGGCGGATGAAGAAGGATACAGTTGACTATGTGTCTAGATGCCTCAACTGCCAGCAGGTGAAGTATGAGCACCAGCGTCCGGGT